>JAPQRN010000014.1:2532891-2598009 GCA_037367275.1 Coranthus polyacanthus
GCGAGCCAGCCGGAGCGTAGTGAAGCCGTGGAGCACACATTTCTAAAGAGCCCATCCTGGTGAATGGATCACAGCGCATCAGACCGAATCCTTGTCGCTATGTGATTGATTGGCTAATGTGGAGGTGTGCTTGGAGTGTGCTAGTCAGCTGACTGTGTGTCTGTGTGAGTGGGGGGGTGGTGTCTCGAGCTTAGGGAAGAGGGCTCCACTAATCCTCCCACTTTAGGTGAAGCCTCCCACTCATTCGACACTTGTCCAGAGGACTTTTCTGTATTGAGAAAAAGGAGAGAAGAAGAGGAGAGTGTTTGAGGAGCTTTGCTGTCACTTCAGCCATGTCAATGCTAATTGCCACGCAGCAGATCGATACCACCACCTCCAAAATGGTAAGGAAGAAGCTGCACTCGTACCATAGTGTGCATACAAATAAACTGTTGAGCTAGATCCTTTGCTGCAGCTTAGCGCTTCTGAACCATGTCTGTTTTCTTGCATCTTCATTAGGCCCATGTGGTTGGCATGTGCTCTTTCACTCTGAACATGCATTTCTGCTCTTTTGTCATGGTTTGTCTGGAATATCCATGTTTTTCTTCACTCCATAACAATCATTTGCGGAAGACATTTGCAGGCATTGCATTCAGTGTGGTTAAAATATTAAACATTACATGTGTGTCTGCATTGTCCAGGTGCTCATTCCAGGTCAGGCCATTTGACTGTGAGTGTAATATTGATACAGTGACAGGAGGTCTGCTTTGTTGATGGCCCAGCGCTGCCCCTGGGGCTCTCCTTCGTAACTCCCTCACCATCTCAAGGCTCCTGCACAAAGTGGGAGTTAAATCAGACTCTCCACCTGTCTCGTTAAGTCAGCTTCGCTCCACTCATCATTTTATCTGTATTTGGTTATTCTGTGCCCTCATTTGAACCCTTGGAAGCCCATCACAGTTTTGTCACATCAGCGGTTTTAATGGCGTGTGGCCAGAAGTGACTCTTTTAGTGCTTTTGCTTGCTTGTTTGGGGATGAAATGTATGCTGCAAGACACTTTTCAAGTGGCCTTGGCTGCAGTGGCTTGTTTTGGGTTGCACAAGTGGCACGACTTTTGGGTTACTTGTAGAGAATATGTTGGATTCATGAGTTAGGATTCTTTGAAAGAAATCCAAAAGTTTGATCCTTATTACAATTGAATGGTCCCAGGCACTTTATTTGGAAAAGAGCAATTAAGCCTGCAATGCAGAAACTGAACATGTGCGGATAACCTCTGAGATTAAAACAAAGTAGACATAGTAACAGTTAGATGTGCATCATTTACCAAAAGCATTTGCATTTTTAGATCACACTGAGGTCATACAGTAGTAGTGTTTATTGAAGGGTGGTCAAGTCACACTCTGCTATGTAAATGGAATGGGATGTTTAGTCTTTAATGAGCTACAGCAGGATATGGGCAGGCAGGGGCCAGCATTTCTTCCTAAAAGAAACAAGAAGATGTTGTAGTTGAAGCTGGTACCCATAATGAAGTCATTGTGGTTTCTGAACGGTGGAATATTCTAAAATATACCGGAACATTAAACCAGGTGGAATATCCCCCATTATCATGATTCATCCTGTCGTGTTTGTTCCAGCAATACCAATAAAGTCACTAGAGCCTTATTTGTACTTCTGTGAAATAAAGCACACTGTAAACCAACTTAAACTTCATTTGCGGGTGCATTTTTCCTTTTTTTAAAGCAGTAGGGGATTCAAATAAACAGCAGGCGTCTACACAACCTTTCAACTTTGCACAACATACAGCAGGGGATGTTTTTTCTGTTTCCTTGGACATTCAGTGATTGATTTAGTAATTATTATGGGGCTTATTATTATTGGGAGATAGTGAAGAGAGTAAGGGAATGACATTCAGCAAACGCTTCCGCCAGAAGGGAATGGAGCCAGGGACTCGCTGCTCAGGGTACTCAGCTATTTGGTTGCCAAAATTGGGTAAATATGATCATTTGTGCGAGGTTTGACACCTTGGAAAGAGGATAATAGAACCATGAGATGAGTAGCAACTGATAGCAACTGAAGTAAAGCCATAAAACTGTAATTTTATGCTTTCTGTCTCACTCTTCTTGTCCTAAGAACTTAAAGCTGCAGTGTTCGATAGTTTTTAGTGTCACTACCTTTCGGCATATTGTAATTCAAGTGGTCTGAGTGGACACAAGACTTCTGCATCTTGGGGTTGAATACGTGACTGATAGCTGTAATTACCGATCGCTGTTCAGATACCGTCAGACACGACTTGGATGCGATTCTACTCCTCTACCTCTTGTCAACGTGTCAAAGTGACTTGTGTAACGACGTCAGGTCAACTATCTTTATACTTAGTCTTCTCATTTGGACCGAGAGGACAGAGCTGCAGAAGGAAGGAGTTTATTTTCAAATTCTGGGTTTTTATCCCCTGATGTGGGCTCCTGCAGCTTTAAGTCTCCTATTAGCTTGGTTAAACCCCTTGCACAGATGTACATGAGTGGGCACAAAACAGTAAAGCTTTTACTTTTTTTGCTACGTGGACAGTATTTTAAAAAATGTCTATTTCAGTCCTTTCCTATAAGTGTGATGCTGCCTCATTGACTGACATGTCCCCCGCCCTTCTTCCTCTCACTGTCTTCTCTCCATTTGAATCCCCTGGTATGACCACAGTGTTTTCATCAACTAGTCACCACAAGTGCATTTTAAGAGTGATGTGCAGGATCCAGTGCTCTCCTCCCTTCCCTCGTATCCCAAAGCCCGAGGTCAGGCTTTTGATTCTTGCAGATCAGATGATTTACAGCCCAGTGGCTGCAGTCAAGCTTGTCTGTGGTTTTTGATGTGGCACATTTAATACAAAGCCCCCCCTCCTCAGTTTCCCACATACCTCCCCAGGCAGACATCACATATCGCTGCTCTATGTTAAGATGTCTCATTTCCCACCTAATGTGTCTAATTCTGATCATTCTCTTACATTAAAATGGTTTCCACCTCATGAACCATTATCCCTGCTGAAAATTCTTCGTCTACATCAAACAGCGGCGATGCTTTATTCGTGAAACATGGGATGGGTGTGTTGCAGAGGGTTGGGATGTGATTTAATGACATTTTGATACAAATCTTATTGGAAAACACTTGGTCGATGTCACAAATTCTGCTCAGGTCTCACCAGCGTGGTAGATTAGTTCTATAAAAATGGCGGATATATTTGGGGGAAAAAAAGCAATATTGATTCTTTTTGAAATGACAGATGATTGACTGCAACACAGCGAAGGTTGAAATATGAATAAGTGATTTTTCTCTGTGGACATTTGTCTCTGGCACTGCTTCTCTATGGCATTTAAGTCCTATTTTTCTTCAAATAAATCAATAATTACTTTAAATCCACTGTTTTTTTTCTGTTTTTTTTTCCAAGTCATTCCCACAACCTTTTCACTTTCCAAGCCAGAATACTAAACAAACAAAAAAAAAAGAGCTGAGTGGAGAAATGAATAATGTGGAATTGAATGGATTGATTTTCATGTGCTAATTGAGGCCCTGGCCAACACACTCTGGCCTCAAGTCAAAATTGTGACTGAAATCCACTATCAAAACAAATTAAAAAGAGATCAGGTAATGACAGCACGTTGCTGTTGTAATAACAAAACTTTTTCACAGGGATTCAGAATTTATGTGTGTGTTTGTACTGTATATGTGGGGGACGTTTAAATGCCAACTTTGTATTTGTCCTGCCCCCTCTTTCACATCTAACCCTTAGCTCTTTCTACTTTTGCTTTATTTATTTTCTGCTCTCTCATCTTTTCCTTCAGTCTTTCATTTCCCACCCTGGCCTTGCCTTCTGTAAACCCCTCATATAATTTGAGGACATCTGGAGGTACAAATCAACAGAGCGCTTGGGGTGTGTCGTGCTGCAGTCAGCAGTACTTACAGCAAAACAACAAGAAAAACGATATAAGTCATAAGTGAAGGTGCTGCAACCAGATGCCTAGAAGTAACTCTTAATATTAATAACTATTTTCATGATACTACCAAACCTGAAATGGTGTATTTTGAGCAACCATTTGTATTTGTAGTGTTGATCCCAGTTTGGACGCGTTATCTATGATAATGTTGCGACTGATACCATTTACTCAAAATATACCCATACGTTGAACGCAGAGAAGATTTATCAGCCGTGCACAGTAGCTGGTCTTTTTCAACTTAGTATTTCAGATGCTTTTTCAGTTCCTGTTACTGGATTTGTTGGGTTATTGCTGAGCCGCCAGAATGACAAATCAGCCCTCAGCAAACAGACTTTTTTCTCTCCTGGACCAGCATCTCCACCATACGTGAAATTATTTTGCTGGCCCTGTCTGGGAATGGGATCCAAGTCTGCATAGTAGCTTGAGATAACTGAAATGCCCCCCCCCTCTTTTTCACTCCCAGTTCTTGCATCTGCAAATTACCTTTGTGCCTCTTACACTTTATATGTGCTCAATGTATCGCCCACGTTGCGGCTCACGCCTGCACAGAACTCCTGGCTCTTTCTATTTCTCCCCTTCAGCCTTCCTCCCTCCTCACTCCGTCCCTCTAAATTTCGCGGGGACTTTATCTCGCCCATTTCAAATAGGATTGGGACTCAATTTGCCATGCTTCATGTCACATTGCTGGAGAATTTTACAGTTGATATAGACACATCATAAAACTGCAGAATGAGCAAAATATGAATTGTCAAAAAACTTTTTTCTTCCCTCCCTCTTGCTATTTTTGTCATTTCCAGGATTTGTTTCTCCTCCCTAATGCTCTGATTTGTCATCAGAGATTGGCGCAGTGGCATTGGGCAGATGGAGGTGTCGATCAAAAAAGGTGTTGTCGGGTTGTTGTTGAGGCGAGTAGGTGGTTTCACAGCGGCAAGTGACAGCACCTATTAATTTGGCCATTTAATTTTAAGTCCAACAGCGTCAAGCTCCAGCACCTTCAATCTCCCCCTGTCATTCAAAACAAGCCCGGAGCCAGCGGCCACAAACACAAGCACACACATCGCTCTCACACACAGACGAAGCAAAAAGGCTTTTAATCAGAGGCTGAAACTTAGCCCAGTCCTTCCCAGAGAATAAGCAGGAAGAAACCTTTAAATCAATCAGACTTATACCTTACCACATTTTCACTTGCCACTGTGATGTCTTGGCGATACTTAGGGATAGATGTAAGGGTGAAAACGGCCACAGCTACAAATTGGGTTCTCTTGTCATAAAGTAGAGGTCCAACAGACCCAAATATGCCGTGTAATGGCCAGATTGATCCTCCCTCTGTGAAGCTTGGGATTGAGGGTGGAGGTTTATGACAGTATTCTCAGTGAGAAATGGACTGCAACCGAGAAATGTGGCACCACAGTATAAATTCATGAGTTCTTGCTCTTTCTCTCCTTCCCTCTCTCACCCGAACCTTTGCTCCTGCTGCGAACGCCTGCTCCCATCACAGCTTCAGGAGGAGGATTTTCTTTTCTTTTGACAAGGTCAAACTCTTCCTTTAATTCACATATACAGTAGTTGGCAAACTTTTTACTTTTCAGTCGTCATTTTTCTCAGTTTTTTCAGTTGGATTGATTACTCAAGTGCCATATGTGTGCATATAATCAGAAAATCAACACCATATGACTTAACCAGATGGAGGGTTTTTGAGTTTTATTGTTTTTTGTTTTTTATTATCAAATCTAAAATAAATGTTTACCCAAATATTTTTATATTTTTCACTGGTATAGCCATGTATACAGTTGATTGATTTTTTTTTGTTTTGTTTGTTTTTCAACCCATGCATACTGCTTTCTGAAAGTAATAACTCTCACTGCCAGATGAATATAACCAAAATGATCTCAAGGACTTGAGTGAGAAAATATCTTGATTTATTGCATTTAGGGTGAAACATCTGTTTAAATTGCAAGTCTTTTACATCCTAAAGCATGTTTTCTGTCTCTATCTAACGTCAAATGTATCGAACCTCTTGTTTAATTCATGTTACTTACACTTGTCAGAATGATTGACCATCTACCCTTGGCCACATTAATTTGCTGTCTGGGACTCATGTGGCTTAAAATGGGATGGCAGTGACACAGCTTTTGAAAATACTGTGGATAGTGACCCAACAAGTCTCTCTCAGCCACCTTCATCTGCTTCTCCACTACCTTCATTTTTATGACGGAGGGATAGATTTAGAGACTGCAGCCCTCCGAAGTAGTTCCAGTCTGAGGAGACGTGTTTTGATAAGTACAGCTCTTGCACAGTAGCATGAAATGAGAAACTAGCCGTCATAAATCATGGTGGTCAGCTTACGGCATGGGATGGGATGTGAAATCATGCCTACATATTAGGTACAAAGCATGTTTGCGCTACATTGTTTTATTGGTATTTAACCAAAGAAATAAGACATGTACTCAGCAATAAATATGCATACATTGAGCTGGTCTTATCCACTAGATGCCAGTGTTGCTTCAGTTTTGCAGCATTTGCCACTTTATCCTCTTCAGCTACACTAAAGACCTCTGAGTGTTGTGTGTGTGTGTGTGTGTGTGTGTGTGTGTGTGGGTATAGCATTTGGCTTTTACCTTAAATTACTTTTTGGGCAATATTTATTAGTCCACAACAGGGGAAATTAAGCATATTACAATATAATCCCTTGTAACTGGCTTCTGGGAATCCCCTGTGGCCTGCCAGGGAAAGTTGCATTTATGCATGATTACTTGACAAGTCATTAGAAAGTCTAAGCTGAAGGAAATGCAGCCACAGCTATTTTAATCCACTTTATGTTCAGTTTTGTGATCAAGTGACATGTACAATTGCTATGTTGTTGTTTCTGAAGCCAAAGTTTTGCACGTCCACATCATTTTTGTTGTATTCTTCTTCTGGAAGTTGTGCTGTCCCAGTTGGCTGATACGGACCAATCCTTCCCCACAGACAGAAGCCTCTGCTGGGGATTAAAACACACCACTCTGCCCTCTGCTGCCCAGCTGCAGGGCTAATTTGTGCAGGCGCCAGAGAGCCACAGTCTGCTGCTGTTAACTCTTCACTTAACTATATAGACGCACTAGAAGTATTTAACATTATATTTAATGTCTTTTATGATCTTAATCCATAAAACTGAGTAATCAGATACATTTAGAGACAACCCTCTTTGCAGGAAGTGTATTACTATTCCTTTCCGCTGTTACTAACCAGTTTGAATATATCCCACAGTCTCAGTCCACCTTAAAATGTACTGCATCAGTGCCCTGAGGATTTCCTGCAGTTTGACAAATCTTGCTACCCTTGCTACTCTCTTTTTTTTTTTTTTTTTTTTCTTAATCACATCACTACAGTGCCTGAAAATTGAATTGCGTTTCTGGGTTCTGAGCCAGAGCCTAAGATGGATTTGATGTGCAGAAACACATGGAAGCCTTTTTTTCTCTTTATGAAACCTTTCTTGGAAATCAATGGTAAAATATTTTCCAGAACCATGGCAGAGCTGGAGTCAGTATCTGGATCTGTGGGTTTGCAGTTGAGTAATCAAATCATGCAGTGGTAGGATGTGTTTTTAATCTTTTTTGGGAAGTCATTGTGATTAAATCTGAATCTGAACAGATGTGAGTTGCTCTCTGTTGTGCAGGCTGTGAGCATAGGAGGAGCATGTTTGCATTTCATGAGGCTTTAAGCTCCCAAAGTAATTGTGGCTGGTTCTGAAACTTGTGTCCTATGTGGGCTGCAAGTGGATGATGTTTTTTGTTTGTTTGTCTTTAAATCTGCGGGGCTAAAATCCTAGAATGCACAGATACACAAAGGGAGATGCGCATCTTTGATCAAATTAATTTACAGATTTTGCTTCTGTTACCTAGAAAAATGAGTAGTTCTACACGCGAATTACAAATACAATATAATGATGTAGTTCAAACAGAGGACAGGCCCTTATGAGAAGGTACATTAAATATAATTTCAAGTATATCTAGTTAATTTTGGATAAATCATCATCAGTGCACATTGTTAAGAGAAAAATAATCATGTATATCAGTAAACTCACATATTCTTTCACGTGCAGCGTATTATTATTATTTTGAAATGAATTATTGTCTCTAAATTGTTAAATTTCAATAAGATTGAATATGAAGAGGAAAACAAGCATTTAAATGAGTATCATTTCACCTAAATGTAAAGTGAAACCTGGCGAAATAAACAAAATTTAAGATTGAAACTCCAGAAACCGTAGTAAGTGACAGATTAATCTTCATGGTCCAAGAAAACCCACCTACCTGGAAAATATGGCCGTCAACTTTTCTGTCTTGTGTTTTTTTATTTTTTGTCGCTCCTTGTGCCTCCACGTGGGGGCACTCTTGTTCTCTGCAAAACACTCCTCTCGACCCAAATGGAGGAAAAGATAAGAAACTAATAGAGATACTAGAGCCCACTCTATCTGCAAAGTCACGATAAGTTTAGGACGCAAACCTCTGATATCTATCTGTTAATGTTGCGTTTTGTCGTTTCCAGCTGTGAGGCGCATCAGCAGGTCTCTGTACTCGGAAAGCAAAGACTTATTAGTTTCTGAACGTTTATCAGCGGTCACTTTCTTTTCCACCACGAGGGAGGGAAAGAGAAACTGGATATCGCTGAGGCTGGGTTCTGTCTTTCGGGTCCGGATCATGATTGCTTTATTCAGCCTCCTGTAACCTACACTCATTTGTTTTTGCATCAATTTGCATGAACTTGGTTAAAGTGTAGGAACTGCGTCGCTGCAACATCGGTAGGACCCGACCGGTGAGTCTGAAAGTACGTGCCGTGAATTCAAAGCACAGCCTGGAGTGATTTTTTTTTTTTCCTTCCCCAAAAAAGCATCGTCTAATCGAATTACCTCCGACATTATTCATTTGACCTCTTGTAACTTGGACTTTTTTTTTTTTTTGCATTTATTGACTGAGAGCAGAGACTCGCCAAGTTATTCTTTATTTTTTTGACAAATAGTCGAAATGGCGTCACTGTATCAGAGATTCACCGGAAAGATCAACACAAACAAATCCTTCCCCAACCCTCCAGAGGCAAGTCATCTCCTCGGGCAAAATGCGGAGGGGGACAGGGCAGCGGAGACCCAGCGACCCCGGCTTCAGCATCAGTACCGCCGGCAGGAGGACGAGGATGTAAGACACCACCACATCACCTTTGCTTGTCCTAGTAACGAATTTCTCATAGTTGCATGTGTAGTGATAAGATATCGATTGTAGATTCAAGAAAAGGACGAGTCTACTAAATGCCCTTTTGCAATTAATTACAGCTACCCCGTTTAAAGGCAAAGTTGTCAACTTGTGCATCATTGCCTCAATTGGTTGGCTTATCTGTCAATAAATGACGCATCACGTACGTCTATTGCTAAAAGTATATGCGCTCAGTGGCGCTGTCTGGCCATTCAATAATCTGACAAATGTTAGAAGTTGATCATTTCCTCCTTTTACATATATCATAATGCTGCTTTGTTCTCCAGCTTTCTTTTTAGTGTTAAAAAATCTCACACGAATATAATCAAGCTTTCTGTTACCTGACAGTAAAAAACAAAAAAAAAAAAAAAAAAAAAAAAATCTCCATCCTTCATGTTTAAACAACCTGCTGTCAAATCCTAATGTAAACTGCATAGCATCAGAGAGTATTTTTATTTACCCCAAAATACTTGGAGGATTTTCATTAATTTCAGCTGGGTCACCTTCACTCTTCACAATCACAACATTTGAATCCGTGTTTTGCCTTTAAAGCGTCTGCCTGAGCCTGAAACGTTGCCAAATATTCAGCTCAGACCTGCAGATTTATGACGCTGTCCGTGGTACTGAAACACAGACTGAGGCTTTGCCTGCTGTTGTCTCTGTCCGTGGTGCTGAAAGATTAACGCAGCAAAATAGCCCCTTTGTGAATGCATTTATTTGTCTGTTTCCACAAGCAACATACATTATTTATTTATTTACACTCCAGATTTTCTTGTCTTGGCATCATTGTCATTAGTTTTCTCGCCCTACTGTTTTGCACCTGCACAGATTTGATTAATTTGATTTCACGTCTCAGTTTTTGCCAGAGAAATATACTTATTTTCAAATCCATTGAAAATTCGCCTGTGCTGCAGACTCCTACAGTGCCTTACAGTAAGATGCAGAAGGTAAAACACTGGTTGAGGTGTGCATGAATATAACATGAGGTTGATTTATTGACCGGTGGTCTTGTCTTTGTGTTTGTTGGTGCAGAGAGTTCCAACATGATCTGAAATCAATACAAACAGTGATGCATAGTCCCTATTCATCAACCTGAAAGCATGGCCTTAGATGCAGCTTTGTTAGACATGAAGAGTTTTGAACACTCGCCTGTGCAGTGATTATTGAAAAGTGGAGCTGTGCTTGCATCATAAAATTTATGTTCTTTTGCTTAATTAGTGTTTGGAACATGTTCTTTCAACTTAATACATACAGTGTACTAGACACTGTAGCACGTAGTCGTGAATTGTGCCCTTTTTTAATGTCAATCCTAGCTTTGGCATCTATCCAGCTGTGTGGCCTTAATGAGCGAGTCTGGTGGAGGTGACATTTTCATCATGCTGTGTGGATGAGCGCTAGAGCCTACCGGGATGAAGAGCTTATCCACTGACTCAGCCTCCCTACAGGGCCACCACACAGCGTTGGTCTGCCACTTCAAAACTTTATCCACCCTTTTCTGGTTGGCTGCTGTGCTCTCCTTACACAGCAGTTCGCTGCCACATGGGCAGAATTAGAAACCGTTTTCTAAATAAAAAATAAAAGGTAGCAGTCTTTTTTTTTCCAGAATGTTTTATCTAATTTTGGAACAAAAGACTTAATTTACTGCAACGTTTTCTTTTATCATAGTCTGTCAGTGATTAATGCCTGCTAGGATATGTTGGAATCATTACACTCATTGTAAGTCATTGTGGATAAACATGTCAGTTAAACACCTTATTTGTAAGCCTTATAGTTTCAACACCTCATTAGTCATGTTATTTTTTTTTCTCTACTTCTCTCTCATCCCAAACACTTTTTTCCCTTTTCTGTTAATTGTTGTGTTGTTTTTTTTTTTAATTCCCTTCAAGATTACAGTCACATGTGCAGGTGCATGTTACATTACATGACATGTATACTTTAGGTTCTGTAGAACAGAGATGGAGTGAACTCCTGTTGCACTTAAGTCATGCAGCCCTTGATATAAAACTTGAATCGAGACTCAACTTGGACTCGAGCATAAACATTAAGGAAATGTCTGACAAGCAGAATGCCATTTCCTCCCTTATCATCGAACTTAATTGGGCATCTCAAAACGCGACGGATAGGTCAGTCACTCGGTTATGTGAAAGTCACCTATGAACAGTTAGCAAACATTTAGACCTGACTCAGAGCTATGATATTGTAGCTGTACACGTATTAACTTAAAAAGGAAAGTGCTGTTTGTGTGTTTATTTGATTTGCAGTAGCCTGATTATACAGTATACCAAACAACTACTCAACAAATACTGTATGTTTATAGATAGAGGAGGAATGTGGGTGGCGTACAGTAATAATTGAATGTTCGTTACAACTGTAAGACACTTGAACTTGCAAAACATGACTTGTGAGCATCTCGGCTGTGGTATAGTGTAATGGGACTCATGACATGTAAAGGCTTCATCCCCCTGTTTTGCCCATCGCCTGCTATGATTGACACAAACTGTTTAAAGAGCCTGAAAATGAGACCACACTTATGGACGATAAATGCCGAACAGATAATGTACTTGATATCATACTGTATTGTTAATGTGATCACACCCACACTAGCACCATTATAGGCATTAAATTGAAATATTGCTACACCAAATTGCTGAATTGAGATGTCTCATCATATAACACATTATAATTCAGTGTTTGTTCTACATATGAAGACTCCAGACAGAGGAATTAGTCCCTCTCAAATAGACAATGCATGCCAAACAAAGCTTTTATTTGGCATGAGCTTCACTTACTCTGCATTGAAAGATAAATCCTTCTCTGTCAATACATTTGATAGTGATCTTAGTCTGAAATCCTCTTTGATGATAATTTCCTGCTGTTAAAACAGCTCATTACAATCAAATCAAACATGTTTTTTTTCTCCCACAAAGTTTTCTATCTTCAAGCTTATGTTATCTGCATCTACTACTCTGGATGCTGGAGTTCATTCTTCCACTAGCATCTTATCTGCTAAGTTCAGAATTTAATGTCCAGTATTGTGTAGCATTTAACTGTATTTGGTCTTGTGTAAATCAATCCAGATAATGGTATTATGTAAAGCCTTCTGGCTCCCACTTGAGCCTTGGCTTTCCTCCGCAGATTCATTTAAAATGAAAAATACATGCAGTCTCACATTTCAGCCTCATTAATTAGATATCCTCTCCAAAGGAGTTTAAACGAGCAAAAAGGCAGTCAGAAAGCAGAAATGGATGTTTTCTTTAAGCGTCAAAGGTTTGTCCCTGTGGTGTGATTTTGTTCTTCTCAGCAGACCCCATTACAAGAGTAAACATCTCTGTTTCGTCTGTCTTCGTCTGGTACGATCAGCAAAGTCGTAATGAGACTCAAGAGATATTGGTCTAGAAATGCTAAGATTCAGACCTCTGGTACACAGTGAAAGTGTTTTGTGTGATGTGTGTGTTTGTGTGTGTGTGTGATTTGAGTCACGTATTCCCACAGATCCACTTTTTAACACTCTCCCAACCCATCTCACTTATTCTGCGGTCTAATGGCTTTTCGCCTGCACTTTGCATTAAGAAGGCAGAGAAAAAAAAAATTAACTCACTCACACACACACACACTCCTTTTTGCTTTATCTCTCTGTCAAACACACATGCAAATGGAGGCACAGACAAAAAGAGGATATTTTTCCGGGCTTGGATTATGAGACAGCAAAGCCCTGAAATGCCCTTTTAATAAGCTGGGCAATTTCAGATGTGGGTTTTATGATAACACAAATAATAGTGATGAAAAATAGTGAAAGCAAAGACAGCCGTAAATATACTCTATATAGTAGAAAATCCTTTTTTACTGTGTCAGCAGATGTAGGGGTTATTTTGGAGTATAATGGGGCTCTGAATAAGTCATGGGAAGCTTTTTTTCCCTCACTGGCCATATAAAAATCACAGTTTTGTTATATTACAGTCTCCTGAGGATGTCATTTAGATATTATTGTATTGCTCTCAGAAGATAGCAGAGTTATCTACACTGCTACTATTAACACAAAGCAAAAACTGCCAAGTCTAATATTATTACATAATTGCCCTTATCACAATTATTTGAGTTAACTGCAGTTATTTTTGCATAATTGTTAGAATGGTTTCCATTCACCTGTGTAAAAACAGCTGTAGAAAACTAACACAAATGTCAACGTTTCCACTGTTTGAGATTTGACTGGCGCTGTTTTAATGACGTCATCATGTTGCGCCTCCTTCATCTCGAAGTGCTTTCTTTATCATGTCATTATCAGTAATAGGCTTTAAATTTGTCAGATCTGGCCTGTGCAATTTGTTTTTTGTTTACAAAGCCAAACAAAAAAGCATTTTGTATTTGTGTTTCAATGTGCAATAACTGGCTCTTCATTATTAGATGTACTTCATGTGTATAAATAAAGGCTTATTGTTATATATAAATATCACTGGATAAACCCAATGAAGAGATCAAAGTGCCTTTGCATATATGCAGTATTAGTGTTAGTTTTAATTACTGCTACCAATGCTCTCTATCCTTAGGTTTATTTTTTTCTTAAAGTAAATTGTTCAAATTATGTGTGTTTCAAATAATTTGAAACACACCGGCATAGACAATTATAACAGGTGACCTCATTTGAATTAAGTGATATTCTCTAAGTGTTATTTTTCATTAACTTTCAACACTGCTACACAGGCAGCTTCACTGTTTGCTCTCCATTGTAATTATTGCAGTTGTTATTAGCTCTTGTGCACCACTGGCTTTGATTGCATTGTAACATAATAGGGTAGCCTGCTGTATGAGTAAACAGTAAGTGATGCTCACATTTGTATAACTGTTGTGTCACAGTATACTACTGACAGCAACATGAAGGATTCATTTATTAAGTGGTCAGACCACTACTCAGTGCTGGATATGTCCTGTTGTGACAGGAAACAATTATTTCAAGTCGTTAAAGAGGCAGCTGACTTCATGTATATGAAGGTACCCATCCTTTTGTCTTCTGATTAGTCAGAATAATGAGCTGCTATTTTGTGATACTACCTGATTACACAAACAGTGATTACATTTCATTAGTAGCTTGATTTGTAAATGTAAAGTGAGTGATCGATAATGGCAATTGAAAGATGGAGTCATCGGTCGACAGGCTTGATTCAGGTTGGCGCCAGTGAAGTAAGATGTGAGAGTTTGAGTGCATGAGGTTCCTGAAGTGTCTATGTGGGGAAAAAAACCAAAAAAAAAACACAGGAACTGGATAAGAGCCCAGGGAGTGACTGACATAAAGGCTGGCATCATCCAATCAGAAAACCACAAATTGAATTGTTTCCTCTTGTTTACACTGACAGTAACAACATCCGGCCTTCACTTGATTACCGTTAAAATCTAAATCTTCATTGACAACCTCTTTTGACCTCCAGCTCTGTTTCCTCATCTTGTTAATTTCTCCTTCAACACCAACTCCTCTCATACTTCACATTGATCAAACATGACGTGCTCACATGTGAACCATTTCCCTACTGATGAATTATGCACCCAGTGGGGTGTAAAACGGCAATATGTTTTATTTATCATCAGGAAGCTCTTGCTAACCAAATCAGGGACGTATTTTGTTTAGTTGGCATCCTCATGCCAGGACCAATCACAGCAGCGGGAAGGTCATCACGTGATTTGATGGTAGAAAGGCTTAGGTCAGATGTTAATGTGTTCATGGTAAGTAGTTCTAAAAGTATATGCAATGTTCTTGTGTGAATGGATGGATTTTTAATGTATACAGTAGCAAAGAACAAAAGTGAGTTTATAACTGCAGCACTTTTGCTATTACAGTTAGAAAATACAAAGTAGATTAAGAAAAAGTTGTTCTTATTGAATAAGAAATAACTGCTGGTCTTTTAAGTTAAGTCAGTCTGTAGCAGTGATGAAATACATACAAGAAGGGTTGGAACATGAAATAATCCTGGAGCACTCACTGAATACATTTGAAAAATAGTGGTGGTTTGAGTTGTTTGTCATTTCCAAAGGCTATGAAAATAAAAATGATAAAGCAACAATAATACTTCTTATACTCAAGCACTTTTTTGGCCGCTTTTCAACACCTTTTAGAATACCGTCATGTCCTTTGGAGCCAGTGTTTTGCAGAAACATAGAAACAAATGCTCACTAAACAGAAGATAGGCTAAAGATAACTCCAAAAAGGGCTATTCATCAATACCAAGGTGCTACCATGTGTTTCGCTGTTGACGTCTGCAACTCTCCAACCGGTGCTGCATTCGTCTTTGTGTCGCCACTGCTTGCCTGGCAGCTGGCTGACGATAACAGATGGTGGGCATTAATAACTTCATCTCAGCGTAAAATGAATTCATATCCGGCCTCTTCACAAAGCATTTTCACCGTGGGGCGAGGCAGGCAACAGAGGAGGACGGGGAGGTAGTATCAAAAATGCTCCTCTTCTGGGTTTTAAGCGGAGCTCTTCACCCTATCCATCTATCTGACACATGCACATAGCTGTACACAAATGCACACACAAAAGCACAGGCCTTAAGAGCTGTGCTGCATTTCACTTTTATGGGTCAGAAAACCAGAGTGCTGATTTAGTCATTATTTATGACTGGACGCAGTATTCCTAAGATTAGGGAGGAAACGGCAGAGAGGCAAATAACTGAAGCATTCCAACTGGCAAACAACAAGCATGAGATTTACATAAAAGCACGACTCCTGCGACATTAAACTCGTTTTAATGTGCAGTTGACTGGCGTGTGTTGTATTTTTTATCAGGCCTAATTGTGATATTTTCTCGCAAGGGAGTAAAGTCTAAGAAATGCTCTTTATCAGTTTGTTGTTGTGTGCTCTCAAGGCCTAAATTTAGCCAGGCGTGTTTACTTTGGCAGGTTTGTTTTGGTCTTGGTTCTTATGTGTATTGATGTGGTTTTCTTAAAACTTTATAAACTGATTTAGAAGTCTGTTTCATGTTACTTTACAGAGTGCTCCTCAGTATTACAGCATATTTCAGTAAATCAAAGCTGATCTGTGAAGCGTATTGAGCTCTGAGGAACCAAAAATAGATCTCTTGTAGTTTTTGGTTTTTTTAAACATGACAGTTGTGAACATGTTGAAACTACTGCTTGAAATCAATGTTAGTGGCTCATCAGCATATGAAATGAAATGCATCTCCTTATTGGATTGCTACTGCCAGCTACAATTTAGTAATGTGCATCACAGCACTGAGTTTTGAGAGGGGAAAAAAAACTCACTTGAAGTGCCCGTGGTACACCACTAGAGGCTGTCCTGTTCCTGTCTCAGAGCGAGGTTTATCATTTCTAAGGTGCCATTGAGAAGCCTGAAACACATCGTTCTGGAAGCATAGTCTGTAGGGACTGAGGGCCAGTCATACAAAGTGAGGTTAAATCAATGATACAGGGGATGAGGGATGATGAAAGAAAAGTACAGAAACACAGGGACGGAGGGAGGCAGGGACAGCGATAGACAAGATGAAGTATTTGCCTTGAAGCCAAAGGGTCCAACAGACAAAGACACTTGATCATAACCAGAGGCAGATAATTGAATAGCATATTATATGATAAAAGATGAAAAGTGTATCTAAAATACAATAAAGGGAGGATGTGACCCAGCTTGCCGAGCCTGGAGGATCACAGCCGAGGCCTTATCAGTACAACTGAGTGGAGGAGAGTACATCACCTGACTCTGCCTTGTGGTCACAGCGAGAGCAAGTGGTAGAAAGTGACCGGATTTTACACTGTCTTGAACAACACTTACTATGTACGCTTACTATGTGCTTTCATCGTTGTGTATATTGTGAGTACAGACAGACTACAGCTGAAGGACTTCTCTATTTGCACGATTAAAACACAATTTACATCAAAGACACCACTATTTCCATTCATCACTCATTATTTTGGTATTAAAATAATGATTCATACCCAGGTTTATTAGATAATTAAGTTAATACAGAGTTGTAATTGGTGGTGAGCAATCCCTCACTTGTTTTCACAGGCAGTCTATGCACTCTTATTAATGGATTTTTTAAATATAAATTGTCTTTATGTTCCAAACTGGTTCTTTTTATTTTTACATTCTTATTTTATTGTGTATTTACCCTGTAAAGCACTTTGTAACCTTGTTTTGAAAAGTGCCATGTAAATAAAGTGTTACTTAATTATTAAAATAGCGATACAAATTCAAGTATTTGTCTTCAAACGATTTGAAAAAAGACATCCAAGGGTGCACTTTTCAGACATTTGTCCTTCTTTCGACACTCGGCATAAAGGCGGGGAATGGCAGGATAGGAGACGTATTTGTGGCTTGGCCTGTTATATCGTGGATCTACAATCCACATTATCATTATACAATCCACGTCTTCTGCCGCCTTAAATGGTACAGCGTCTTTGTTTAAATAAAAAGGGAAGAAAGTGACACAGGAAGTCATTTGTCCAGTCACCAGAGCTGTGTATTGAGCTATACAGATGTATTGGATTGTAGATGTAGCTCAGACCCATGTTATTAAATGATCTTTGAAATGATTATGTGAAGTTTAGAAACAGGACTACAATGACATAAAATGACAAGATCTCCGTGATTCACCAAAATGAGAGATGGTGGACATCTGTAAGAATCTATCACCATATGAGATCATCAGATCTCCCAGCCCTACTACATTGTACTTGCTCAGTAAAGCATTAGCAGTACTGTAAAATGCCTACATTTGTTGCGAGTGGGTTTAAAGAAACTCTCACACGCCCTAGCTTTCAGTGGACATACACTACAAAAGTATACTGACAGAAGCCTCAATTATGTAAAATAAGAAATGTGTTTAAAAAGTAAGAATACATCAAGTCAACGTGTCTGAATGAAACCCTTTCAGATGTATTCGAAAGCGTGTCTCGAATCCATTTCAGCCACGTGTGAAATGTAGTCTTTTGCCACAAAGTGAAGTTTCTGACTTTCCCAACTGAAATGCAGTTTTTATAGAAAATGTATCTGTGCTGTAACAGCCAGTGAGTAACTCCCCCAGGTCTGCTGCTGCAGTATTGCGTAAATGCATCTTCACTGTTGTTTTGTTGTTGAAAAACCTAATGAGATGCCCTGCAGAAATAAATATTTACACATATATTCACTACCATGACTGAAAACTCATAATGGCGGTAAAGTTTGTACGCATGGACTGATGTCATGCTGATGTCTTACATGCAGTATAACCCTTTGTGATTCTGGCACAGGCTTTTAGCTGTAGGATGTTTATAATCTGCTTAATAACTAAAGTGTGTTTTTGTCCAGACTAACCCATATTCAGGCAGCAGACCACTCATCTGTCTAGACCTCTTCCTGCAACATGACTCCATAACAGCTGCCGTTTTTAGCATCTACTATAAAGAGTGAGTGTTGAGCTGGAGGTGAGCTGAAGATGGTTGACTGGTATAATGTGAAGTAGATAAATACAATTGCTATATGCGGCATCGTAGGGATAGGATAAAAGCCCAGCTGCCATGATTGTTCTTCATCTGAAAATAATGCTGTAGAAGTCGGTGCATTCAGTTCAGCACATAAACAAAAGGATCATTATTTTACAAGACACACTATAGAGGGCAGAGTTTCCTTGCAGGTAATGAGTGGTGATAGATACACGGGTTTACACATCACCACGCCACAATCCACAGAAAGGGAGAGAATGTCTTGAGCTGTTATTTCTGCACTTTTCAAAGAACAAAAACACTTCCCTGTAGTGTCTGCCAAACTTTGCTTTTTCAGGTGGCTCTATCCTGTCAAGTGTTGAGGCTTTTAACCGCCCTGTCTTAAATGTTAAAATCTCAGAGGGCTCTGACATGCTGTTCTTTGATGTAGGAAATGGAAAGCGCTGCACTTTAGCGCTCAGTTCAGAGTGGGTTAGGAATAGGAAATGGCATGTCTCTGATTGTCGGTTGTCTCTGACTCAAATGTGACAGTTCGGTATTCATCTGTGATAGAGAGGAGTGTGATTGTGCATTATTAATGTGGGGCGTTTGAAGAAACAAAATGTTTGTATCGTATATACAGACAGGTGAGGATTCAGACTGACACAGTCACTGCTGAGGGTGGTCGTAGAGCATTTGAGAAGAAGAAATACTGGAGGATTCAGTTTAAAAAATAAATAAATAATAAATCCATATATGCAATACATACCTTAAATATATTAAAATCCACAAAAGTAAAAGAAAGAAAGAATTTCAAACTTTAAAAGGTGTCCTTTTAGTAATGTAATTGGACTGGGAGCAAGCACACATATATAACAATAATTCCTATTCTTTGGTAGTCTGTAGCATTAGCCTGAAGGCAGAACATTGAACTGTGGGTACAGGGAGTGATTGCTGTGAATGTCTTCATGCTGTTATCACTTGATTGCAATTTCCTGTCCAGTTCAAACTTCCAATCAAATCACCACCTCTTTATCCTCCTTTCGAGTCAAATCACTACCAATTTGTATCGGTTCACTGTATTGTATTGGTAGTGCAAAAGTACCATTATCCTTTACATTCCCCTCCGCGGTCTGCTTTGTTATTTTTATAGCATATTATGCCTTTCCACTGTTCACTTCGTGAAACATATTTCAGCAATTACACATCATAACCATCTAAATTACACTTCAATTTCCCTCCTAATTCAGTACTCAGGGAATACCCCTGAGCAAAGCTTGAAATCTTTCTGATTATTCATTGCCTGTGTGACTGTTAGTAGCTGAAATAACAGCAAATGGCCAGAGGTATGTAAGTGTCCACTTGAACTCATTGAATCAGATGTTACAACAGCATTTTCCATTCTGTTTTTGTTAAAATTATGCTTAACTGTAGAAATATAGCAGATGTGATAGTCGTTTGACATATAGGGAAGTTTTTGCCCACAATCTGCTCCATTTTAAGGGCCTATCCACAAAAGTTATTTCCGCTGTTGGTATGTTTGCATAGAATGGACACAAAATTCTGCGTCTGAGTGAATTTGTCCTTGTTTTGCATCTGACATGCAAAGCTGTTTCTAGTGTTTTGGACTTTTTTCCACATTTCAACACACAGATTGGTCCATAATGAAACCTGCAGAGAGCAAAAACACTCAAATTATGTCTTAAATTAAATGTACACAGAGTTCTCCACAATCACAAACCGACTGTCATGTATTTTGCAGCTTCAGCTATTAACGTGAATCAGGCAGGTTCCATTAATGTCTAGATCTTAAAATAATGTTCACTTGTCTCTGAATGTATCCGGGATTTCTGATGTTATTTTTCTGGTATCCAAAGCTGGCTGTGTGTCACAGCATCTATGAACTCCAAAAGAGGTTGTGCACATTTATGCACAGCACATCAGCAGTAACTTTGAAATCATTCAAGCCACACAAACTTTAGATTTGGAAAAAGACAGTCAGACAGAGTTTGTGTTGGTCTTTTGTGAATTAGACATTTCAAGAGGTTTAATTGCATAGAAAGGGGGCGATTTTGTGCCTAATGTATGAATATTTCCTCATTTTCATCCATGCGAGTGGCGCCTTGATGTTATTTGCTTGGTAGCACAGTTTGCGTTAAATTCCACCCTTTGCGGCTGCTTTGTGAATTCCACATTTACACCGGCTTAACGGCATCAAAAGCCACGCAATGATTTTTTTGGATCTGGCCCATAGTGTTACTTAACAAACCCAGTTTTGTTACTAAACAGAGCTTGTGTTACCCAACTTATATTTATCATTTTGATCCATTGCAGAGTTAGAGTTGTTTCCAGGGTTCTTCACAAACTGAAATTGCTTTACTTTCCTTTCCACTGACCTGTTGAGAGTTTCTGAATAGAACCAAGGCCCTGATCATCATCATCACCCGCTCCTTCCTCCTCCAATTTATTTCCTTTTTTTCCTTCTCATTGCTTGCCTTTTTGACCCGGTGTCCTGTTGAATGGCGTCGGCCCACTGAAGCGAAACATTACATCAGCAGCCTTGTCTCTTGTCCCCCCGAGACAGACTCGGCTTGTGGCCGTGTAGCCCAGACTACACGTCTTTGTATCTCAGCTGAAATGAGTTGCACTGACTAGAATGTCTCTGTTTAAACCTTGTTATGGTGGGTGAAGTGAGGCTGACAGATTTTGCTTTACCTACAGATACTTTGGCAGACCTTGAATCTATCTAGTCAATTCAGACATAGTGGTTTTAAACGCATCCTTGCACATTATATAAGATGCACATTATACAGATTTGGCAGCATACAGCACACCAACTTCCAGTGTCAATCTACAATAGTGCTTCTCATTAATTACCTAAACTATGGCAGATAGCAATGTGTGAACATAACGTAGAACTGCAGAATTGCCCTTCTAACTTCATTAGGCAAGCGGCATTATCCCTCTGTTTTGTAAGGGAAAAAAGAGGCCGTTTAATGTGACACACCCCGGAGAGGTCACTGGTTCATCACAGAGAACCACATTCACCCAAGGTCAGGACCCAATATCTTTATTGGGACGCCAGTAAAATACATAACAGTAATATGATATGGGAATCCATTTTCCTAATTAAAATAGAAGAAGAGTGTTATGTGGAAGAGTTTAGAAATGTTGATGAAAGCCATGTAAAATGCAAAGGAGAGGTGTCCATCATAAAGACATAACAAGACAAAAACGATGAAAAAAAACTACATACAAGACGTAAAACGGAAAGATGAAACAACACAAAAACGGTGTAACAAGACAAAACCGTAAAGGACGTAAAATATGAAAACAACGTAAAAGACTGTGTAAAACCAGGCTTAACGCATGGTCAGACAACTGCAGCAGAGTTCAGAGGACACCTGTAACTAGACTCCTGTAGCTAAATGGAAACTGAACTCCATTCTGGCCCAAAAGCCTTTTAGGTTTTAAGTCATGACTTTACAACGGCAGAAAAACATCTCACACAAACCACCGCGGGTTAAAATGGACCAATTAAACACTTTTAGTGCTGATATTGTCCATCATACTGAAAAAAATCGAGACTGAATATTGTGTGAACATATTGCCCAGCCCTTCATGATCGTGTCCTACCATCCCACCCCAACACAGAATGGTTTCCAACCCAGAGCCTTCTTGCTGTGAGGCAATAGTGCTAACCACTGTAACACCATGCTGCTCCACAGACGATACAATGAAATCTTAATCCCCATAGCCCTGGCACAGTACACAGCTAGAGGGAAGGACATTCAGTTCTCTGTGTTTGGGTGGACTTTACATGTTCTCACTTTGTTTGCATGCTGTTACCTTGCACCATCCAAAATTTATGAAGTCCACTGAAACTGTGATGCCACTTACACGTGTATTGAATTAATGAAATTGCACTAACATGGGTAAAACTAGGCGCTATTAGGATGCTTTGGGGTTGGTCAAAGCTCATATTTTTTACATGGTGGTTTCCCAAACTACAGAATGGAGTGAAAATAAAATGTCAGGAAGCATCTAGTAGACTGACAGACACATTCATCAGGCTATGTTTAATCAAAAAGTGGATAAATCACATCTGAATGAAATATCTCATAGACTAATGTGTTATTAGTCTTATCAGTTTTATTCAAAATGAAAAGCGTGACCCTTTTTGAGTGCATTTAAAGACCAGGAAGACAGATTCTCAGTACAATATCCTTGTATTTAATACAACCAGTCTGAGGGTCTTCCTAACACACATACACGACCATCTCACAAAACAATAATGTTGTATCATTTTCACATGTATACCAGTCTTGGGGCCTGTTATCAAAAACTGATTTATTTTTTCCACCTTTCATCTCACTGGATGTTCACTGCTTTTGGAATAGCTATTAATATAACATCTGTTAATAGAACATCTGTTCTTCATTGTAACCCACACCTACTTCCACAATGGCTCACAATTCATGTCTGCACATACACACAGCATTTAGAAAACAGGGACACGCTTTGTGAGTCACAGTCTGTAACAAATGGCCTCAGCTCTTTTTATTTGTTTTGGATCCATACAGCCATTACAGGACATTTTGAGGCAGTGACTGGGTTCACGATAAATTCACCTTCCTGTATGTGTGAAGAATTACGCTCAGATATGAACCGAAGGGAATTGAAAAAATGTTCATTTTTATTTTCAACCAAGAATATTGCTTTTCTGTGCAGAGATGTATGTGCTTAGTGTGGTGCTCCCTAGAAAAATAACTTCATTTGAACAGTAAAAATAGAATTGAATAGAGAAAGGTTGGCACTATTGTGAAAGGAGTTCATTTTCTGAGGACTACTTGATGCTGTGAATGCAGAAAATAGCTTTGATACAGGTTTGCAGACTGATGTGTGCAGAAAGCAAATGATTTCAAAGCGGTACACAACATCAATATATAGTACACATATATCTTGTCACTCAAGTTCAGCTTCTTTACCAGTACAGCTTCCTCTAATCTAAAATGTCTAGGATGACAGTGGAAAACATCCCATCCACACATCCCATTTAAAAAAATAATAATAATATTGAGTCCTTGAGTAGAATTGTATCTTGTTTCCTGAAAAAAAGTGAACATTTGTCAGTACAAAGCTTCATTATCTTATATATAACATTCACAACATTTGTATAGCGAATAGGAAACTAACTCTCTTGTTATGGAATCTGTTCACACTCCATAATAAGAGTCTTATATTTAGTCAGATGCATCCACCGTCATTGTACCTGTTAATGCAGTTCTCTCAATTACTAGGAGTTATGGCCAAAATTGTGTTTTATGTCCTTGAGTGAATGTTTATGCCAAATTTGAAGACATTTCCTCAAAGTATTTCTAAGATATCTTGTTCATAAGAATCGACAGACACGAGGTGACAGTGACCCTGACCTTTGACCTTTGGCCACGAAAATGTCTTCAGTTCATTCTTGTGTCCAAGTGAACGTTTGTTCCAAATTTTATGACGTTCTGTCAAGCCATTCCTCAGATATTGCTTTTTAAATATAACTTTTGGGGACTGACCAAACACCCGACCAACAGACATCTTATATAGATGTGCCGTATCCGCATCTAACAAACTGATTAAATGTCTGTGCTCTATGTTTTTTGTCTGAAACAGTGTCTCTGCATGTTGAATTCCATCTCCATTTCATCCTATTTCACATCCCTATTTCAATAAATGACCACATTTTCGCTGGGTTTCATTTTCAGATGACATTCATAAATACAATGCTAGTCAGCTGCCAAGTCCCAGATATTGGAAGCTCGATTGTCCCTAAATGCAACACCAAGAAAAGCTGGCAGAATGGTCCCTTTTGGCAACTACATTACCACATAACAATAATGTGGCAATGGAGAGAGCAAAATAACATTTTCATAGCATACTGAACTGAATGGATACCAATGACAGTCTGGGTCGCATATAAAAAAAAGCATGGTACGCTTTTGATAATGGTCACCATTAATGTAAAGCACATCCAGAAATTGATCTGTGCAAATGAGTCGCGTTAGGTCGAGAAGGGATGCTATTTTTTTTTTTTTTTTTTTTTTTTTATGGATGCTGTTAGTGTAGTGCACTGAAAAGGTCAAATGAGTTGCAACTTACTGCATTTAAATCTTTTTCCTTGGAGGATTTGAGACTTGCAAATGAGACAGTTATTAACTGGTTATAGCATCCTGTCTGTGTGGTATCAGGGATACCGGGGGATGTGGATTTGTAAATGAGCTTTGTGCAACTCGGGTCTGCAGGAGTTAGATCATTACGCAGCTGACACTCCCCTGTGATGGGCATTTGGCTTGTGTCAGCACAATCTCTAAAGCGATGCAGTATGAACAGCACCGGGATGCAGTGGCACATACAAACACACACCCTTTGTCGCAAGTGCTTTCAAAATTTTGCACACGAGCATGCTTTGAGTTTGTGCATATTGCAGGGATAAATAACATTTCCCATGCTACTTACAGTGGTGATTTTACCTCGGAGGCATCGATGTGGTGTTGTCTGTTTTGTCTGTCCTACTTGCTCTTTTCTGTCCCAGCAGATTTTTCTCCCCAAGGGCCACCAGACTGCACATGCACTGGACCGTTCCTCAAAAGCGCCCCTGAGTATTTCAAAAGTGTCACTTCCTCATGGTTTCCTATTCATTTCCCCTCCCCGTCCTCTCACTGCTTCTCTCTCCTCTCACTCTGCCCCTCCCTAACTATCACTGTTCCCTCTTTCCTCTCTCTCGCTAAGCCCCTATCTTTATTTCTCCCCTCTCTCTTGTCAAACAGACAGGTAGCAGCCTCCACAGCATCCCCCCCGCTCCTGTGGTAGTTTGTCTTTTTTGCTCCATCTGATCCATTAGTAATCCATTTCAGGGGCTGTCAGCCATATAGCAGCTTCAGAATGCAGCCTGCACGGTTTATCTGTCACTGTTTGTCAGCCTTGCTCTGACCGGTGAAGGCCTTGGATGAGGCTGCAACACTAGCTGGACACAGTTTGAATTATATACAGTACTGATAAATACTGTAATGTTCTGTATGTCAGGGAAGAGGAGATAGAGAGGGCTTGTATTGGGTTTTGGAGTGTGAATGATGTGCTGAAGCCTTGGTTTGGGGTTTTGGGGACTAACAAGATTTTTCATTATATTTTAGCCTTGTCAAAAATTCTTCCTGGTTTACATGCAGTAAGTCCAGAAATACTAAATCAACACAGTGCACCTGAGAACAACAACACCTCTCTGGAACCTGAAAGTTGAATTAATAACCAACCGTCATTCCTTTATTAAAGAGATACTGCACACTTAAATATGTTTTTTTTAGCTGTAAACTAAATGACATGACTGTCAAAATCTGCATGTCATGTGTTGGAAATGGCTCGGCACACCACCTCCTGTTTTAACTCATCTGGGACAAAAAAAACAGAATGATAATGCCCTCAACCCCTGCCCTTGAGACCTTTACTTTGCCATCAGTCTGCACTTTCTGACAGGGAAACAGGTTGCTCTCTTCTAAGCCACCAGATTTCTTAACAAATACAGTAATTTTACCTCATAGAACACATGAATTGCTGGCCACACATTACTTTAATTGGTTATTTAAGATCTGAAATAACGTGTTATGACACCAAGGGCAATGGAGCAACTCTTGTGTTCCCATGAGGTAAAATTACTGTTTGTGTTTGAAGAGTGCTTCAAGGCTTCAATTTACCATCACAAAGGGCCATCTTACAGCGAGATAAAGCAGTGAAGAATATTCTAAATATAGTGTACACTGAAGGTGGCTAACCCTTTCAGACCTTTATTAGGCTTGAGTGCAATGTGATTCTGAGCTCCAGTTTTCTCTGGCCTGGGAGTGTCACTGAACAACTCCTGGAGTTAGGCTTAGAGCTGGGGGTGAAGTTACACTTTAAATACAAACTGAGGTTTTGCCTCTAGTATCGGACTTGTTTGGCTGCTCAAAGTGGCTAATGTTACCTTACTTATGACAGATGCATTGTTTTTTAAATTTGGAGACATCATGGCTCTTGTGTTCTACTGTTGCCACTGGTTCATTACACTGTTTCT
This sequence comes from Coranthus polyacanthus, assembly GCA_037367275.1. Classification (NCBI taxonomy): domain Eukaryota; kingdom Metazoa; phylum Chordata; class Actinopteri; order Kurtiformes; family Apogonidae; genus Coranthus; species Coranthus polyacanthus. The sequence continues at coordinate 2,559,567 of JAPQRN010000014.1, forward strand.
GCAAAAAAAAAAAGAAAAACACAAGGATTTTTTAAAGCAAATGGCTCTCTGCTCTCTGTTAAGCAACAGTCTTACTTTCAGGAGCACTTGAAGATGAAGCAACTGCTCTTTGTGTACTTAGCTAGTGTACGAAGTAAAAAACAGTAAGCTTTTCTTTTTTTCTTGGGTATTAATATCCCTGACTTAATAAAGGCTTCATATGCATTTTATTCCTCCGAACCAACCTGCTGCTCATGTCAGTGCTACACAGACCTGGCTGCTGCACCTGTCTGGCTTAGTACAGATTTTGTAAAGCCTTAGATTCCTGGTTGCAATTTGAAGTGAGTGAATTTAGCACAGAGCTTATTGCAAATTACATTCTGTGTTTTCACTGTGGGTTGACATTCTGTCATAATTTCCTGTTCCTATTCTGTTCTACCAGCTTTGCATTTATTGTGTTTCCCAAAATGAAGGCGGTTAATCTGTAAGACCACATTTTACAGACTTTGTATTTTTAGTGGCAGAGTTTCAAGAGACTTCTTTGTTACAGCGAATAAGCCAAAAGGATATTTTGAATGTGACTTTCCTTGCGTTTTAGGCAAGATTCTATACAGTATAGAGAAATGTGTTTACCATAGTTTTTTTTTTTTATATATATAGTTAATACAAACTGATTGCAATTAATAGAAAATGATTAAAGTATTGTTACCCTCTGGGCTAAAAGAGTCCCTAATGAATAATATTCAAAATTAAAATTAATATCCTCAGTGTTAATGGTATTCAGCTTAATCTGTTGGATCAAAAGATATTTTATTTAAACTGTGCTTATGTGGGCTGCTCATGTAAATCAGAATGTTCTGGGTTTCATTATTAACCACGTTCAAGTAAATACTGCACACAGCCACGAACTTGTACTGTATATGTATATACACACTGTTAGTCTCATCACTCAACGCAGGTGTGCAGAGTGTTAATGTCATGGTGCCCTGTCAGATAAACAGCACACATTTACTGGTCTTCACAATTTTATGAATGAATCTAAATCGAGCAAGCATGTAGAGTTGAGATGTAACGTCTAGCGATTTTATTAGAGGTCTAGAAAATGTAGCTTGCAAGAGATGGTTCCATAATGTTTATAGTCAAACCACTGAAAATGATAGTTTCTTCAATGTTGTTTAATGTGTAAATTGTATTTGTTAAAGGGTTAAAAGCTCCTTGGACAGAGTTGAACTGAAGTGAGACGCTCATGTTGCCTGAACATTTGGAAGCTAATGCCTGCTTGCCGTTGTCTTAGCTGAACTGTTTGTTATTTGCTCTTTCAGTTTGTTTTAATTCTGTTTTGGCCATTTTATTTTTGGTCTTGTAAATTGTGTTCTTGTGCATTTAACTCTGGAATCATTCTATATTTATTTGCATTGAGCACAAGCTCAAATAAATGATTCACTCTGTATAAATCAAGTGTCCGTCCTGCACCTGTCAGATAAACCCTCCTCACAGTTATGATCTGGCTACTTGAGCTTAAGTGTTTCCAAAGCTCATTTGGAAAGTGAAGGGTATCATCATTTACACATGTGGGCCATTCAGGGGTGATTGCGGTGGACATCAAAAGAGAATTTGTTGCATCTCACTCCTTCTGCTATTGTGAGAAATTAGATGTTGACAATGCTGCTTGACAGGAGTTGTAATAAAGTCTCTGTTGTGATTAATCATATGTTCCGCATCAGGACAGGAGTAAAACAAGATTTTATCATAGACTATTATCATTGTGTGTGTGTTTAAACTCTGAGTTGACTCTAAGGTTTTGGGAATAATAGTTTCTATGTGTTAAAGCCCAGACTGAGGGATGATGTGGTGTTTTGTATTTTTATGTGTTACTTGATTTGTGTTTACGTAAGAGCATACATGATATATAACATCATCATATCATCCACCTCTTAGTGAAATTTTCATGTCATTCATTTTCCCTAACCGCTTAGTCCTCTGTAGCAGGGGTCAGCAACCTTTACAATCTAAAGATCCATTTTTGACCCAAATGTAGCGTATGACACACGTTTTGGTTAATGTTAAAAAAATAATAAACCTGTGTAGAAGTCTGCACATTTTTACAATAAGAGAATGTAAGAAAGGGTTTAGGCCTACATGAATGATTGCAAAATGTTCAAATGTTAAAAAAAGAATTGTTCTTTATTTCCGTATGTTCCGTGTGTTTGTTGACAAAGCCACAGGGAGTCACTGGACAGAGGCTAAAGAGACACAGTCTGGTTCAGGGCCCGTGGGTTGCACATCCTGCTCTGTAGGGTTGATGCATTTTCATGTCATAGACCACTGGAAAGAAAAGTAAAAAAAATATTTCTTATCCTGGTAGAGCTGTATATTTTTAGTGCTGGCACTGCGCACACACCTACACTTCCCACTGCAGGCTTATGATCTCAGATCAGCCACTTACTGTCGGAACACCCCTTCATGCTGTGGCTCTAATGGCTGAATAAACAGTTTAGCACTGATTGTTCCCTCAGTGGCATCTCATACGGAGGTGTTGAATTACCTCTGTTGTCCGTCCATGGCCCCTCTATACTCCTGGTGCATCTGTATCTCCAAACCCCTCTTGCTCATTAGCCTAAACCTCTAATCGTATTGTTACTCTGATAAGAGTGAGCATCGCGCAATTTAAATAAGTTAAGTTGTTGATTATGAGGACTCTCCTGGCGTAGGTTGCCTCAGAGCAGAAAGTGAAAGGTAATCTTGGCTGTGACTGTCTCTGGCCTCCATTAGGGCCTTAATGTGCAGGCCATGGAGAAGTGTTTGGAGACAGAGGGACTGGCGGTTGTTTTTGTTTTCATGCCGCTGCTGGGAAGTATACAATGTAATGGCTCTGGGTGTGGCAGCTGCTTCATAAATGGAGAAAGCTTGTGGGCTGTCAAATCAGACAGTCACTCACTGGCTGAGCAGCTGTAGCGTCCCCCGGACAGCAAGTGGCAAACTTAGCAGGCAGCAAAAGGCTAACTAGCTGCCACAGGCTGCTTCAGAATGATGTTCGAACATCCGCTGGGGACACCGCTGGGCCTTCACAGGAAACCCTCTAGGGTGGAAACAGCCAAGAGATTTTGGAGGGTGAGTTGCAGATTTTAAGTGATGGAAAGGAGTCTCCGCGGGTGTGTGTGTGTGAGAGAGATTGAGTTTGCAGTTGCATGTGTGTTTATGGACGATTCAAGTGACAGACCTAAGTCATTATGCGTTGTGGTGAGCATAGGCTGGTGAAGCATTTAAAGCACTTTTAAAGAGCTTTATGAGATCAATTGCTGTGTCACAACTCCACTTTGACTTTTGGAACTGAAAATCACCAATGCAACAAATCAAAAACAGCCAAATGATGAATAATGGAGCACAAAGAGCGTGAGATTAAACAGAAGCATTGTTGCCCTTGGTTGATGACTTTATGTGTTTAACATAATTTGAGAGGGGAGAATAGCTATTAAAACACGTTGATGTTTCAGAGAAAGATTGCTGCAATATGATCCTTAAATATCTTTAAAGTCATTTTTAAAAAGCTTTGCTGCAGTCTCTAGAGCCATCATATCTCACTGATAAAGACTTTTCCTTATTGCTTCCAGCAAATCGGTCTAATGAGACTGTAAAAGACCAGCCTCTGGCCCCTTTGAAAACCTGTCATCAGAAAAAGAAAAGTATTCCTCAGATCAAGCTTGCCTCGGAGAACAGGCAGCCTCAAAGTTTGTCCATTTCTTTAAAGGTTATCCCAGGAGAACCTAATGAAACTTGATTCTGGACCAAAATGCTACAGAGGGTGTTTGGAGCACCCGCTGGAGCCAGTCAATATTGCATTCCCCGGGGACGATGGCTTTAAAAGGGTAAAGACAGACTCTTTCTGCTCAAACCAAGCGTTGAATACAAATCATGTGGATTAGAACTTGGTGGCTTTTGGGAATGAAAACTGGAGTTAAATCAGGAGTATGTTGATCTGCCATTGTCTCCATACATTGTTTACTTTACTTCCAGCCTACATCAATCTTGCCATCTTCAATACCCAGGAGCTTTCTCTTCACTCTATCGCTCATCATGTGTGCGCAGGCTAAACTCTCTCCATCTCCTACTGTCGACCTTTAGCTCGCCACTATTTGATCTGCACTATGTAGTACTCCACCCCACTTGACTCCACTCTGTTGAGTGTCAATCAGAACAAGTCTGCGCAGACAACTGGCTTTGCCCTGCAGCTCAGACCTCCTTAGTAAGTGTTAGTCATGCACACTTAACATTCCTGCAATTTTCAAATCTGAAGAGGGTGAGTTTGATTTTTATAAAAGGGACCTACCCTCACAATGAGATAAAAAGTGGTTTGTAATGATTTGCTGAACATCCCTTACCTATGACGTGTTCGTAAGCTCTCTCCTTCTACCCAATCCAAATAAGATATTTATGTCTGTCAGACTTTTTCCGAAGGCTAAGATGTAAAAAAAATAAAAACCTGTTTCAACTCAGTATTCAGATCAAGGAACAACTGCACCTTTAAATGTTGCGCAGTGGCACATTATGTATAAAATTGCACTTCAGTTACAATTATTGCTATTACTTCATTTTTTTGTGTCTTTAATGGGAAGGAAGAGAAACAAAAAGTAATTTGAAATTTGTTGTTAAACTACTATTTCAGTTTTATATTCTGTCTTTATTTATGGGTTAAAATAATCTGCAGTTAATTTCTTCTCACTACATATTTAAGCTTGATTGTATGAGTCCAAGTCCATAATGTTTTTTTTTTACTATGAATTGAGTGAATCATTGCATGTAGCAATTAAAGATAACAAGGCAAAAATGACTTCAAGTTTGTCGTTTACTCACAAACCCTTTATTGTTCTTTAATGGAAGCAGCATTTTCTTCCCCCATCTCAGTCAATCTACTACTAGCTCCTTTCTTGTCATGACACATTAGCCTCCTGCTGTCATCATACTCAAAGCAGAGGCCTTATCAGTCAGTGATTAGAGAAACCATTTCTTCAGTTGTCAGATCGAGTGTCGTCCTCCAAAGTGTTGAGAATTCTGACATTTCTGATATGGTTGTATGAATTCAGACAGGAATCCGCCTCCCCTCATTTTCTTTGATCAAGTAAGTCTCCGTGTCTCCTTTGGCACTTCAAAAAGTCAGCGAGGTAGAATCCAAGTCATTTCAGGGTCAGTCGAGTTTCCCGCACTTCATCCCTTTGAGCAACTGTTGTTTTCTCCCCCACCGCTTCCCCTGTTTCCATCCAAAGGCAGTTTTGCTCATATCTATCCTGCAGACAATCTGTCGTTGCCTTCAGTTACGTTTAAACCTGCCAAGACACCATTGGAGTTATTCCAGGGTCATCCCAAGTTTTTCTTTTGTGCACTTATTGAAGTTGTTGTTGGAAGACTTTACACATCATTACGCTGAAAACCAGTCGAAAGCAATTTTGTTTATGTCTGCAGTTTGCAATGGTTCTGTTGATGCTCCCTGGATTAAATAAAGCAGAATTCTTTCTGTCCAGTTTTCCTAGTTTGGAGTCTTTTATCTTCATTTCTGATGCCTTGAAGGCGTGAAATGGAAAAAAAAACAAACAAACAAACAAACTGTGTATATATCTGTAAGTAGTCGCTGTGTAATGACATGGAACATCCCATATACCCCTTACAGGAAAACCACATGAATTTCACATGCGCAAAAACACATGAGAACACGCGACATAACGTGGTTTTGGAACAAATTCCTATATGACAGACATGCCACAACAATATTCTGAGGATTGAATTACTTGATTTTATTTTGTTAATAAGGTTTTACAAATAAATAGGATTTTACAAATGTTTTACATCCGTTCACATCTCCAGGTCTGTCCTTGTTGCACTTTGTTTTGTCAGACTTTTCGGTCAGTCCTTGATTAATATGTCAGCATCCATTTTCTTTATTTCCTGTGCATATTTCCTTTCTATTTTTGATTATGTTTTTGCTCGAAGAAAGCCCTGGTTACCTTGGAAGAGGAAGGAGTTGAATTTAGGGTTGTCTTTGTTCAGTTGTTTTGTGTAACAAGAGTTGAGCTGGCATTGTTCCTATCTATCTGGAGTCCACAAAGCCCTGGACAAACTTATTGAATCAGTACAGAATGCCTGGGTTCACCTCGGGATAAGATTGTGAGCTAAATGATGAAGAAAAGCTCGGACCCAGCCTACCACCTTCCATCTCTTACGGGAGACTGGTCAGCTCATCCTCACTGAGCGGTACCTGGGTTCACAATATTGGTGGTGTTTTTATGAAAGATTTCCTGTCTGTCAAACAACTCAGTTCTTTGAAACAACATACTTTGAGATATTCTGTAGCTTCTTTAGAGCTTGTTTTTATCAGTGAAAAGACAAATATTATTTCAGGAGGACGTTGTATTTATTGGACAATCCCAGATGTACTGATTTGCATTCTGGCTTGTCTTTCACTATTTTTCTCCCCAGATGTATACATTTTATGCTTGGCTGCTCTCTGTAATTTGAGTATAGACGGTACCTTTCAGATGGCCTTGTACCTTGTCTTGTCTTTTTCATCAGCTCATGAAACAGGAACAATAAATTTTCTCCTCATTTATCAATGTCTCCCACCCCCACAACCCTTCCTTTTGCCCCCTGTAGTTCTCTTTCCTCATAACTCGCTCTGTCTTCTATTGAAGCTGTGGATTTGACAGGAGGATATTGTGTGTCTGATTGCAGGGAATCTGTGGCAAATGCTATTTCAGTGTATCTTTGGATTCTTATTTTATCCCCCCACCACCACCACCACCACCACCTCATTAACAAAAAGGAAAGAAAAAGAAACAGCACTGCAGAAACAACTAATCAATTGCCCCAAGAAAAATAACAGTTGTTTTACTTGATTACTATTAATTGAATTGTCAGGTGAAAATGACACATTTAATAAGTGAATACTTAGTTTATTTACACATCAAACGTTCCCATTGTGATTCAGCATGATTGCCAGGATGACTTTCTGCTGTACATTGTTATAGAAACTCTTTTACCACTGGTTCATTCATCATGTTTTAGCGGTAGGAGCTGAACAGTGTCGTCTTGTCTCTTGTTTTGAGCTGAAGGCCATTACATAGCTGATCTGGGATTTAATGTATACAGGTAATTTATAGCCCACTTAGACAAGGTGGTTTATAGCTTCATGCAGTATTTATACAGTGTATATTCAGCCTCATTTAGAGTATAACGTCGGATAAGGAAACCCAGCCCCTGTGAGAGTGTCTGTGGGTTCTGATGGAGCCATAATGAGGAAGAAGCCCCTTAAGACTGCATTGTTGGTATTTGTCCACCTTTTCCACAAAGCCTACTCTTGAAACGTACTTACACCATCGGACACAACTGTTTTTGAACTCTCAGATGTTTCAGAAGTATACAATAAAACACAAAGGAAAACAGAGGAGGCCGGCAGAGATCGGTGTGTTGCCTTGCCGGTCTGTGGTATGTTTCATGAAGAATAATACATTTCAGAATCAGAAGTTCTTTCATCTAAGCTGGTATTCAGACAGTGCTACAGTCTGAAATAAGTAACACTAAGAAAGGTCTGCTCCAAGTAAAAGCAGGAAAGAATCTTAAGGGGGTGTTGGAATACATCTGTGCAGGCAGGCCAAGGCCTTTATTGACAGTAACCAAATTAAAAAAACCAACAAATCAAACCATCTACGATCACGCGCGTCCTACATTAACCTGCTGTACGACGCATTGTCCTTTTCTGTTATTGCTTGAAATGTTTTGTTACCTGCCTAGGAACTAAATAAGCTTGTATTACCCTTACACGGATGCTCATCGGTGTGCACCGTCTGTATTAAATAAATAAAGTATATAAAGTACATGCATAGCCGTATTTCTACACCGTCTTAATATGAGCCTGCTTTAAATGAAGGTCTGTTTAAATAAAGGTAATTGAGAATGTACTTTACAAATTGGCACATCTTTGTCATTCTCACATTCATGACTTTATTAACCTAATGCGTAGTCTCCATTCAGTGTAAATGCGTTTACAATCATTTAGCTTCTACCGTGAAATTATATTGAAAACTAAGTTGGCTGTGACTCCCTTGTGCGGTGTGATAGTCTGAGACACAGGTTTCTGGCGGCGTGCTTTTATTGAGAGTGATATAGCAGTGTCAAAGGTTAGATAAAGTGGGTGTCTGTTTGAAGAATAGGATCAGCGCAGCGCCTTTATTATTCATGAGTAGGGGACTCTGGTCACTGCAGAGAAATTTATTAGAGGCCAACTCGTACCACCTTTAAGGAAATCGCTCAAGAGTCTTTCAGTCCTTGCATCTAGTCCTGACATTTCTGCAACAAAATGTGTGAATTTATTTAAAATGCAGGCGAAAGGGGGGGATGTATTTCAAGATGTGTGTGCATAGTGACATGTTACTGGACGTTTTTTTTGAAAATTGCATGTCCTTCACAATGGCCTTCCATGTTGCATGATCCCTACCCGATGCGGAAAACAAACACCCGCTTGTTGTTGATCTCTAAAACAGCGGCTGCGACCGACAGTTTTATTTTCATCACTAAAATTATCTCCGTCTCCGTCAGTGACATGTTTTGAGAAGCTCACAATGACATTTTCACATATCTTGTTTTGTCAGATCAACAACCTAAAGGCATTCAGTTATTAATAGAAAACACAAAAATGGAAATACTCAGATTTTAGAAACTGAAGCAAAAAGAAAATGTAATTGTAATGTATTCAATGATAGAAATGATTAATATCAGTTAATAACTTCTTTCTCATTGGCTTGTCAATATATGGAAAGTAATTTCAAAAGTAATTTCATTATCCAAACCACTTATTTGGATGTGGGAACAGAAGCAGATGAAATAATGGACTCACTAAACTACTGTGGTTGTTGTCTATGTTGATATATATTCATAAACATATAAACAGTTCATCAAATATTAACCTTTATTTTCACTTTTAAATTGATAAGTGGTTTGAATGCTGTCGTTAGGCCGCGTGGACAACTTTAACTTTTAATTGTATGATTTCTTGTGTGGTTCCATTTGAAAGTTTTGTAAAAGTTACCATGTCCTCACGTTTACCTGCAGTGTTCATGGGTAAAATGACATTACAGTAAGCAACAGGAGTGATGGAAAAAGCCGTGAAAAGAAGATGAAGGCTTTAAAAATGAAGTTTCGTTAGATTTTCGATTTTGGATTTAATATGGTGCATTCTCCTTTTTTATGATTTTCTGTGAACGCGCCGTGATGATGATTTCATTCTCCCTCCATCTACTATTAACGGCGTTTGATGATGGCATGTTGATCCTTGGGAGGTTTTGCAAATGAGAAATATACTTCTTTGTGCATACTTCTGAGATTTAAGATGTTCCTGCATGCGTAAATTGGGTTTCATTGCATATTTATAACGCACAGAAAAAGCAGCACAAGACGTGAACATGAGTAACTGATGAATGCTTCCCAGTTGTGCTCTTATGTTCTTATTAGGCATTGTGCAGCAGCGCTGATTTTAAGGTTACACTGCAGTAATCAGTGTAGATTATAAGATTTAGCAACAGTATTGTTAATATTTAAAAAGCACCAAAGAACACATTGTTTTTTTTTTGTTGATCTAAAAGTGTTTGAACCTCTGTGTTGTACTGCTACACTAAGACTTAAATCCCCTCTTTGTATGCATGGACAGGCTACAAGAAAGACCTTTTATGTGATAATCAAATATTTATGTTATAATGGTTTAGATGACAAGGCCTCTTTTTTTTACTGCAATCTTAATGGCACATTTGTTTGTTCCTCGGCCTCTCTTGTGTGAAAATTAGACAAGTTGTAGAAAGTTAGATGACATATTACAGGACAGGGGATGATGCAGCAAAACTTCTAGTTTACAAAAGCAACACCACAGCTTGATGGGGACAGTATTATGACAGGGACTCCCGCAGAGCTTGGTAAAGAATACTGTGAGCAAACAAAGTATTTAGGGTAGTAAAATGCTAAAAAAGCAGCTACCGGCCATGTTTTCAAGCTTCGTTGGAATATCCGAAAGACGCCAGACGAAGAGCTGATGCATCGCGTGATTTAAATGCCAGCATTCATTCAAAAAACTATCCCTATCTCCCATTGTGTGCTTTAACTCTTTTTCAAAAGAGTTTGTTTTTTCAATTTTAATGTGATGCTTACTAGAGGTCGACTGATAGTGGATTCTTAAAGACCGATATAATAACAATAGTTTCTTACAGGAAAAAGATGACATATCACCGCTACCTAAATGAAATTTGACACTGACAAATGTACTTTTTTGACTTTATTAGAAACTAGAAAACCGCTGAACTGAACATATAAGTCAAAGTAATGAATATCAAAATGAACAAATCGATCTGGAGCTGAACATCAAACTCGAAGTCAAAAATCTAGGTGATTCTAGAAGTGATTTTAATTTTTTTTTCAGCTGTTGTTTTTCCTTAAACTCATCAGTTGCAGTTGACAAACTTGCGGCGTGTTGAGCCGTTTTCTACCCATGAAATTCAGATCTTTATAAATTTGGTAACAACGTCAACATTAACAGCAGCGCTGATGTGTTTCATCACGATCGAGTCATAACATTTAGTTTTCAGCTCAAGAAACATGGTTCAGTGTGCAGTACCTCTTCAAGTGTCAGTGTTTGTGGAGTGAAGCTCTGTAGGAGTTTGGGGATAATTTGGATTCACTCTGAGAGGTACTTATCAGTGGATCTGCATTTGTGTGCAGTTCTGAGTAGAATTTAGTTAAAAAAAACAACTGCATCGTTCGTATTCGATTATAGGAACACTCCACTAAAAATAATTATTTCATCTCTACCAGTAACTGTGAATAAATACATACTGAGATTGTGTTTGAATCCGTGGTAAGTGCTGTGAAACAGAAATAACTACATGTTTATGGATTCTAACAATGCATTTTGAAATTTAGAAACAGCCAGGCCTATGTATTTTGTTGACTAGTGAGCATACATTACATTTAATGATTCCATATCATCTTACTCAATGTAATGGTCCATTTTAATTGGTCACGTGTCAGTTTCACCGTATCCCCTTTACTAACATTTCCATTTAATGTTACTTGTGGCTGTTTTATTAGAATGAAATGACATAACGTGAATATACAGCACTAGATGTAATGCATGTGCATAAAATTGAATACATTACCTTGTCTGTAAGTGTGATTTCGGAGTCACATCAGATCGATTTTCATCAGCCTGTCTGTGCATGTCTTTTATTATTGTTTCAATTGAGCGATTGAGAGCCAGAAATTACATATTGCGCAGAGAAGATAACCCTTTTTATTACTATACTGAACCTATAATGTACACGTTCCTTTAAACCAAGCATGTCAACAAAATGATCAACATCCATTGCAGTCAGTGTTTATGTTGCTATGAGAAAGCACCCACCATAATCCGCTATCATCTCTATTTAATAAAACACCATTATCAGCCTGATATGTTGGCAAAGTATTTTCCTTGACCATGTGTGCGCATGTGTTTACTGGAGGTATTAGGTCGTGGCTACAGACTGTGCTTCAGCAGATAACAGCAGAATTAGAGAAGGCTGACAGCTGTTATGGCCTGCTGATGAAACTGCTGAGAGGTGATAAGACTGTGACCTCATATGGACCTACCAGGGTGGGGGGAATCAAATAGAGAGAATGCAGAGGGAGGGCTGCCAATCCCGATCGCTCCCCTGATGATAACAGGATGCCGTCAACCGTTGTCAAATGCAGGCTAAATGGAAAGATGAGACAAACCGGACAGATTTGGTGTCCTCTTTCATGTCTATCAGCTGAAGCAACAGAAATGAAAGCCACGGGACAGAAAGGTTTTCTATAGGATATATATATATATTTGTAACTTTATCTTTTCCAACTGAATCCATATGTCTGCACAACCATCGACTGGATGTAATTTTTCCCCCTCAGTACACAGAGAACAGCACACAAGACAAATCAGTTGCCATCTGACTGCTAATCCACTACCACTGTTTACTCTAGGAATCTATTTCCCCTCTGATCCTCTAGCACAGCTGCATCCCTTGCGTCCAGGGTATGTACTATTGGCCCAATGCCTCCCAACAACACCATTATGCACTCTCTCTTTGGCACTGATGGCTTCTAATTATTGCTCTCCTGCTGTAGTTTTGCATCCATTTGATGGAAAGGGGAGAGAGGGAGGTGGACTTCCTGTCTCAGTCGTGTCACCGAATCAAACTGTAAACTCTGGCAGATTATTCCTCTTCAAAATTACCCTTGGCTTCAATTGCAAAGAGGATTTCTTTCCTGATTACAGTATCACAGCTGCCTAATGGCATTTTTATAATTACATCAATGATGATTTGTCGGTGTCAGGGCAATCACGGAAGAAACCTTTTCAGCCAAGAGAGAATGAGAGGAGTTTGTGTAGCTTGCAACATCAGTATAAGTATTTTTATCTCTGTGATGTAAATGGATGCCATATTTAGCAACGTCAGACCAGGTGCTCCTCTTAGCTCACTCCTCTCTGTGGCATGAAATCAGCTTATCTCTCCCCAGCTGAACTCCCTTTTGGATTTGCAAGATGGGGTATCAGGTGAGGCGTTAAATTAGGATTCATTTCAACGTTAATTCCAGCACAGGGACTCATACTAAAACCCGGATTCTCATAGACATAAAGTTCACATTTCACTCATTGTGTGGAAGTCATTTCGCTGAAGACCGGAGGCATGAGCTAGACAGTGTATGATTTAATGAGAGGAGAATCACAGCAGCATTAAATCTGAATTCTTCTTGTGGTAAATAATGCACACGAACAGCCTAATCTTTTCCATCACCTCCCCAGCCATTATTCTGTATTGTCAGTGGAAAACATTTACTGCATATGAAGGCTTGTCTGTCCTCCCCGGATGCCTGCGTCTTAACTCCAACAGCTTGTATTTCGGCTCAGCAGGAAGCGGTGGAGTCTCACAGGTCCTCATTGACACTTTGATCATCCAACCATGCGCTGTTTTGATTTCCCTTTGATTTGACAATCTGAGTGCACTGTCTTCCCCTTCCCCCGATGTACACCTTGCTCGCTGACACGCACTGTGCATTGGTATTTCCAGACTGTCATTCTCAGCAGACGACGGGCAGAGCCATCCAAATGCAGCTGAAGTTGTCAGTTTAGATTCACACACTAGTTTCTGATCTATGACCGTCGTGTTTTTTTTGTCCCCCCCCCCCTCCTGAAAACTGAGACCTGTCTCACTGTACTGTGTGAAATGCAACTGTATTATTCTGTCAACAGCAGACAAGCAGAGTCAAATTAGGCACAAATAAATATTGCTAACTAGTTTTTCCAGGCACATTTTCTATATGTTTCTATTTCACCTACACTTTCTCTTGGCCAGACTATTTATTTTGTATTTTAACCATTAAAACAGAATTTCTGTCAGGATATCGATTTAAATCTGTCAGCGGCTTTCAGTGAATGCACTGTTTATTTAGCGTTTTTATGGCAACTTAAGTTTCACTCCTGACCTGCTGCACAATGAGGTTCTGAGTTCTGCTTTGTGTTTCTGCAGCCCAGTCACCAGAGTAAACTGTTGCCCTTGTACATTTTCGCAAAGCATGAATACATATAATCTCAATGGATTATTCAACTTTTTTATGGTTTGGTTTATGCTCTGGCAGCACACGGTTTGGGAAACAGGCACGTAGTTTAATACAGAGAAAGATGTGATTGAAAACAAAAAACAACTCGCGGTGTATTTATGATCTTCTAGCCCCAACCAAAGCGCTTTTATTCCCTACCTACCGGAGTTGGGACAAACTCTCTGGTGTCTCTGGTGGCCGAGTCCTGGATTTGACATCCAACCCAGCCATCTTCTTCCCATTGAGGAAAGTCAAAAGGAAGTAGACTGGTTAAAACACTATGATGTCGATATACACATACCTAGAATTGCTAATATAAAAAGTATTTTTCATTCACAAACACTGAGATTGTAAACGTACAATGGCAACTTTTTTTTTCTGGTGATTGGGTCAATTTCTGAAGTGGGATTTAATTGACTCAAGTAACAAGCTGATGCTTTTTTTTTTGTTTCTTTCTTTTTTACATCTTCCTGTATTTTTCATGGACCTTGAAATGCCATATGCTCAATACATTTACTGCATTCATCATTGCAGTATAAAAGCCTTGTAGCACCAAATACAGTAAGCTTTGTTCCTTTCTTGTTAAATGTCTTTCTCTCCCCTCAGCTGTCTCCTGATGTCAGACTTTTCCTTTCCTTAGCTGGCATCTCCTTTTTCTGTGCAGAGTCCTGAATGCATGTGCTCGTGAATCTGTTTCAAGTCAATTAGTTAGGAGGGTTTTGCCCCAGCCAATTGGAAATCCTTCTGCAGTTTATGTCCTTTGCAGAAGAACAGTGGAAGGTCGAGTCGCCCACCCCAGGCAATTGAGCAGTTGGCCTCATGTTTGATAGAAGGACGAGGATTGCCCGAGAGAGACGGAGAGAGTTGACTCTTGGCAGTCACAGTTTCTCTCCCCTTTACCACCCCCTTTGTGTTCACTCCTGCTGCAGACAAAGTAGGTCATTATGCTCAATTATATTGGGCATCTGTATCTCAATTGAACATCAGAGCAAATTAGCTCCGATCTTATCGGAGCAGCAGTCTGTAGCACCAGCCTAAAGTGTGTTCAGCAGAAAGTTTGGCTGTATAGAATCTAGTAAAAATTATGTGCCAGTGACTTAAGTTTGACAGTGAAGCTGTGCCTCATCTGTTTCTTTGCAAAACAATAGATATCATCAGAACTTATTTTCCTTCCTTCAAAGAAAATGTTTCCTGTCATTTTGTTTAGTTCTGAACAACAAAGCACAAGATAGACTCTCCCAGACAGGTTCTGTCCTAAATTATTGTCATTTCAAATACTTTTTTTTTTTTTTTTAAACATTTGTTCTGTATAAACAAAACTTTTAGAAACTCTTTATCTTTCATAACCACCACAGCTGAAGACATGCTGTAACAGTAAACCATAGTCACAGAAGTTGCTTCAACAGTTAAAAATAAATAATAGATAAATGAAAAATGTCAATGGAAATTTTGACACAATCTCTTTGGCAATTATGCAGCAGCTGAGATAATGAGTTGAAAACCCTAAGGCTGCAACGCTTGGTACCTATTCTTCACTGGTGTTCAGTTTTTAATGCTCAAACATCTTCATAGAAAATGCTGTTTAAATATGCTTGTGCACAATCTGCAATTTATGATCAACTCCATCCAGGCAAAATCCTTGTTATTAAAAAAAATCTGCTTACTGATATGCAGGAGACTTTGACTTTGAATCAGAAAAGCTTGATAAAAAGAGGTGAATTTGATAAGAAATCTCCACTGTTGAGGTTATTTGGTTTGTCTTTGTCAGAAGCCGCCCTCCTTAACCAGTTGCTTATCTTCTGTCTTAGGAGACGAGAAGTTTTAATGAGTTATTTTATTGCCTGCTTCGAGGAAGTATCCCCCTGCTAGCAATCTCACCTTTAATATTTCAAATCATTCTCCCCTCATCCTCATACAAAAGAATACTCCATTGGTATAAGCCGCCTATCTGGAATACTTTTATTTCTATATTTACCTCTTAAATCAGCTTGTGATTTAGGCTGATTTGTCCCATTGTCAAAGCTCTACACAAAGTCATTGACTTTTAAATTTAGAGCTATAGATCTGTTTTGACTCTTACCTTTGGGATGCAGAAAAAAATCTGGTGTCTAGCTGCTTTCAGATATGCGCTTGCTACCTGATGCTTTGTTGCTCTATTGCATTATTTTGAAGTGAAATAACGAGAGATATACCGTACATCACAGTGAGGGAGGTTTTGTTAGTTGCACTACTTGGAGGAACGTGTCAAGTAGAATATGGGTACTAGGAGACCATAAAAGAAGATCCAATTACAGTGTTTTCCTCCCTGGGCGATGCCATGCCATCCTCATCTTCAGCATCCATTGTGGTATAGTTTTTATTCATCTCTCTGCAGCACTGTTGAGCACTATACATACACCGTATCAGAGTGGCGCATGTCTGTAAAGTTGCTGTATTCAAATTTCCCTTGTGGCATCGGTGTCTTACCTGTCAGAAAACTTGCAGCGTAACCATCTATTCTTCTTCTTTCTGAGTTAGAGAGCTCCCCACCAAGCTCCACTTCTATCTCAGCACCACCATGCACTGCCGGCCCTATTAGAAACCCAAGGGCATGGCTAACACAGCACAGAGGCTCGGGCAGTGACAAATTCACAACAAAGCTTTTCTGTGAGGAATGAAACTACCATGGAGGTTGAGGGAATGAGAAGCGAGTGGGAAAGTGAGACTGAGTGAGGCAGAAAAGAGAGAGAGAGAGACCTGGTGTGATGAAAGGACATGTGGCCCACTGTGACAAATGTTCTCCTGACTTGTGATTTATCACGGTCAAGAGACTGAGAGAGCAACACATGCAGCAGCTCCAGCTCAACCATTGCAGTGGTGGATAATACAGATGACTTCTAATAGAGAAAAAGTATTGCTCTCAGTTTTTTCCTGTGCAGTGTTTATGTATTCATTTATTTATTTGAACCACAACTTCACATAACATTGTAAGGAGAGGGAACGTTATTGGATTTTAACATTGGTCAGTCTTCACTATTAAGCCCATGAGTCATTTTAGAGATAGTAAGCATTATCTTAATGCCCCTGTGGAACAAAGGAGATGTTTACACCATTTGGAGTCTCAGTCCTATTTCTCATTCAGGCAGAAGAACAAAACTGCTGAACTGCACAGTTTGGTGGCTTGCTGTTATTGAATAAGCTTTAATGGAGCACACTGCCATAATGCTGCACCAGTTGCCTATATTTAAGAGGCAGGTTGTGCATTTTTTATGCCTCCTCTGAAACAAATAATGTAAGTTGCTTAGAAAGTTTTTTATTGCTTTGCTTCATAGATATATCATTTAATCTTTTGTTGCGCTCTGAGTAAAAGCCAGACATTGTAACTGCTTGTCAGTTGTTTTGTTGTCATGGGTGCAGTTTCTCACAAATGTACATCATGTAAGATATATAAATGGATTAATTTGTGGAAATGGTGATTTAATACGTGCAAATTAAGATACACTACTTTGCAAGGTATTGCAATTTTTCAAACTTAAACGTTTCTTCTCTGTTTAAACTAAATAAAGAAACACATTATTATACCATTAACACATCAGTAAGAAGAGCATATTTGTTCAAGGTGGTCATATTGCCCTCTTTTTTCTTTTTACTCACTCCTATAATTTCCCTCTTAATGCTAAGGGAAGTTACAGTGCATAATAAAGTTATTGCTACACTGTAATCTTAGCCGTCCTAAACACATTTAAAGTCCATTTGAAAGATGTAAGTTCCACAAATTGTATTTTCTCTTCTTGCTCTTTGGATATAGAACTCTCCAGCTCTGTGAAGCTGTGCTTGCGCAGAGCTCTAGGCTCACTTTGTTTACTATATGTACCATGTTAAATGTCATGGTTTAGTGTGACATTTATGTTAAAAGCTTAAAAGCCTTCCCCGTGATGGTTCTGTAAAGTTATTGGGATAATCTGAATTGTTTCTTAAGAGAATAGCCAAAGATATGTTGCCTTTAACTTGGTGCTGGCCTCCATGTATCAACATTAGCAAATCAAATCAGTTAAAGCCTTGATGTCTCACAGTGAAAATAGTGGTATGAATAAAACTATATAAAGTGTAGAAGGAATGAAAAACACATTTTAGTCTAATTGCTACCTCCCTAACCTTTACTAATGCTTTCGGCCTGCAAACTACAAAATAACTCTTCAACATTGCAAAGAATAATGATACTTATCGAAAAATAAAACTGTCACAGGAGAGTAAATCCTTTCCAGCCACAATCAGTTTCTAATAATGATGGGGTTGTAATGACATTTGATGCCTGTTCCGGATCATTCGTCCATGGCTTGGGCTCTCGCCATCTTCTGCACCAGGGAAGATGCCTATTGTGCTGGTATTTTTCTCTCCAGGTTTCCCTCTTTTCGGTGAAAGGACTCATAGATGTGGCAGTGAAATGCACCATCAGAGCTGTCCATTAAGTGGTGCTGAAATCTATTTCATCACTGTGAGGCTTTTGATGGCATCTGGATCAGTATTGGGAGCTGTCCTTTCGCCTGGTGCTGAAATATGCTATAGTATGTCAGCCTTTTAGCAAGGCCATTGTGTTAGCAGGTGCTGTTCAGGAGATCGATGTTATTCTAGGTGTTGCATAGAGTGTTTCTCCTTGAAGGATGAATACGGCACTGAATCAGCCACTTGTCATCTCTTTAAAGATGGTATTATTTGACAGGGATACTGTGAAAGTTTAGATTTTTTTGCTTCTACTACTTTTCAGTGGGCTTGAATATTTTTTACAAAAGCTATCTAGAACCAGATCAGTTCCTAAAGCATATTATGTGATGCAAAACATCATCCTGAAAAGACCCCATTTAATTCATGAAGCAACCGTTGTTGTCATGACAACACAGTGTTTCTAAAAGAAGATGGTGTCCATGTGACACCTGTTTAGTAAATGTCATTAGAATTTATTTAATGGCTTTGCACAGTGAGCACAAAGAGTAAAACCTCCACATTAAAATAAGAAAACACTGCATTTTACTGTACTTAATTTGGTTGCAGTGTTTCTCAGTGTTAAAGCAAAAACTCTAAGGTTTATGTATTAAGAAATACCACAAATTAAACAAAAAAAGTTTTTCTTTTAATTCTCTCTGGCGCAGCTGGCTTCTGGCTCCATCTTTGAGGTTCCACATTATTCTCAAGAAGTAGGAACATAATGTACACAGAGTATGCTAATAAGGGAAAAGGCTGAAAACTCATTCAGCACCACAGACGTGCTCATCAGCCGTTGCTGGAAACGCAGGCACGGTGTGGAATCTGGCTCTGTTGACATTTCACGGCTGAGTGGTGTGAAGCCTGATGAGTCACACCTGGCATAAAGTGCTGTATGCCAGCATGAGAAGGAACTGCATCCTGATGTAAACCGTTCTCTGTCAGAATGATGGGTCCGAGCTGTATTTATGTAAGGACCTCACAGAGTATACGAAGGGAGAGGGAGCAGGAGGGAAAGATGGAAAAGCAATTACTTCTTCCAATATCCCGATGCTTGCCATCATGTGTCAGACAAATAAGAGCAGAAAAATTGAAGCACACAGTCTGACTTGCACCACCTGCTGGGAAGCAGAGTCTCAGAGTGTGAATCCCAGACCTTTGGTCCTCCTTCGTGTCAACACTAGAGTAATCACTTATCCATCGTCGACCTCTCTCTGGGGTGATATTGGTCTTATTGTGTGGGTAATTTTTTTTTCCCCCCATCATACTATACAGACTTTATGTTCCACGAAATAACACTGCAGCCCACAAGGAAATGGATACCTCCTTAAAGTATTTAATCAAAACATGTCATGGGGTGTTACAGCACTTTTGTTTTTGAAACATCCCATTGCACTTGTTCCCTTCGTTGTTCTACACACTGGGGGCTTGCTGCTTTGAGAAGTTTGATATAGGAATTAATGTAACACTGATAGATGGCTTTGGCCATATGCAATGACAGAATATGTTCTGGGAGAGTGGAGCTGGCTATAACTCAGAAAAAAAAACAACCTTTTTTTTCAGATATCATTTTTTTCCCCCAACAATTGGTTTGGACACATTTTGTGGATATGAATGTGTGAATGCATAAACCATTATTTGAGGGTTTTTTTTTTTTTTTTGTCAGAAGAGATACTGCATTGTTCTGCTCCGTTTGGGCGTAATTTTTAACATCCAAGAGTTTCAACAAGTGACTTACTCCAAAACGCACCAGATTTCCTTGTAATGTGCATGATCTCTCTCCAGTCTTGTTTGCAGCGATTTAACACTTTGGTTCTCTGAATATCTCATTAGAAAACCGTAGCCACTTTAGGTAGAAAACAAGATGCATGCTTTATGTAAACTAAATGCCTAGGCAGATATTTATTTGGTTTCTGTTAAGTTAAAGACAAAAAATAAAAAATGTAATTACATTTTTGGGAGTAATGTTTTTAGGTCATTGCCTTTTCCCTTTATCCATTCAGTCTGAGTGATCACGTGGGCTTCTTAGTACCTAACCTGTGTTTGTAGCATATGGAAGGTGTAGTCAAAACAAGTGCCATTGGCTGCCGTGACATCCCTCGGGCACAATGAATAAATGCCAGACTTAAAGATTGTGGAATTAATTGGAGATGCTGCTTTAACAATAGCAATTATTTTTATCTACATAATCATCACCCAGTAGCTGTTATTTTCTTTCCAGTAATTACAGAGCTGTAATCAGTGCCAAATTAATGCATCAGTACATAGTATTTTATGATTGTGGCATGTATTGATTATGTTGAAGTTTTAATTAGGCAAAAGGACTTCCAGTTCATTAGGTTGGCTGCTACCTTGGCACTTGGAGAGAAATGATTAGGCAGAAGTGAGTGGATGGCTCCATTTGTTTAGGCAGGTTGGCACTGTCGCTCGGTTAATTCCTGACTTTTCAGGAATGTGTATTTAAACAGAGCCGCCCCGGGGGCATTCATCACTGCCGTTTCTTGTCCATTTGTCAATATCAGAGACATGAAAGTTGTACACTCACTCTGTAACACAGCCACAATGAGGTGGTGATTGTGTTCTCGGCTGCCGCGGTCTGACCACATAGCATTCGTCATCAGCCAATAGGGCTTTGGCCCAGACTGTCCATCATTAGTTTGGAACTGATTGATTGGCTGTTGAGAAGTCATTTCAGTGTCATATATCATTCTGTTGATGGTAAACACAGCCTGGGCTTTTGGAAAAGGCTGCTAATGTAGTTTTGAGCCACAAGTGGATTAGTTTTGTGATCACCGGGTGGGCTTTTGTTGTTGTTATACATGACAAATGTGACATAAACAAGAGGAAAAGCTACGATTTCTGTATTTAACTGCATTTTGCATTGTAGCAGGAGCATTACTGACAGATCATAATACAGTGCCTGCGTCTCATCGTGGTTCTGTAGATCTACTGTTCATATCAGTTTGTAAAAAAAATAATGTTCTTTGTGACCTTGATTATCAGCCATGAAAACATCTGCATCATTTCCTTTGAGCGCTTGTATTTCTGAAGTAGAAAATCTTACAAAGTTGTTATATTCCTACACCTGCACCTACATTTTTACAGCTGTTCATGCAGATATAGAGACGTCAATCTGCTGAAATGGAAAGGGGTACAAAAAGGTACATTTTAAAGCAAATAATTTAATGGCATTTTGTCCACATGCATATCTCCTCAGAGGCTACGTATTTGAAGGACAGGCCTTTTCCTGCCCGTTGTGCTCTGCTGGTCACACAAAACAACACTGCAGACATTCACGTGGGATTTCTGGGTAATTGACTTCATGGAGACACCTGATTTTAATTAGCAATGTAGCACGTTCAGTTGCAAACCTGCAATATAAAGGAGTCAAACTGGAGACGAAGGTATTAATTAACATTAAGTACATCTCAGGGCAAATCACAGTAAGTCATTTCCTTGTGGTGCTTAATAGGGATTGTACAATGCTTCTTGTAAATGTAATTAATTGTACAAGCTCATGAAAAGAAGTTGGTTCTTATCATGAAGTGTCGACAACGAGGAAGGTTCAGTACTGCTGCAAACTTTTTTTTTTTTTTGTGACCGCTGATTATATTTCAGCCTCAAAGATTTAAACACTGAATTTTATTGAACGCATTTTTGCCTTATCGCCTATGTGGAATTTCTTCTTTATTGCAACTATTTAATTCTTAGGATCATAACTTTTTACAGCCACTCGTGTCTTAAACATAATTTCATTCTCACTATTGACTCTGTGTTAGATTTAGGCCTGTTTGTGTTTCAGCAGTTTTACTAATGTCTCCTTACAGCAGTGCATCATTTTAGGTGTATAATTACAGCAATAAAGTTATGTGGTGCCAACAATTGCTCTATCCAAAGGCTGAATGCTGAGTTTGAAGACTTACTGCTATAGTTTATCTGCAGCTCCAATATAACACTGTGTCTGTTACTAAAGTGATGAGGCTTGTTTTCAGGAGATTGATTGTCAGATAAATATGAATAAACATTTATGTGAAGCCTATATTTCGTACTGTTTGACTGATATGGAGATAGAACGCCTTTCTCGATGAATATTTAATAGTTTTAGATTTATAATGCATTCGTCATTAAAGCACTTAATTTCAGTGTACATCTTTAATTGATATCCACTCACTGTGGAACATAACCACCGCTGGCTGACTCGCCAGCCTCATACATGTGTGCGTGGGAGCTCTATGGAATGGCTCACGCAATGAGCCCCGCACCAAGCGTTTAAAGAAGATAGCCTCTGTGCAGCTTCTTTCTCTCTCCCTCGCTCTCTCTCCGCTGTCTCCTCCTCCTCCTCTTTTGGTTTCACTAAGAATCTTTTTTGCCTTTTTCATCTTGAGCAGCGCGTCCTTCCGCCACTTGTTATTTCACACCTTGGCCGCTGCAAACGCAGCCGGTAGGCGCCGTGAATAGAGCCGCTGCTTCTTCTGCCTACCGGTTCTCTGCTGCACCTGTCTATCTGTATTTGCATTTTTTTTTCTCTCCTGCCGGGGAAACAACAGTTTCTCCCAGCTGTAGGGAATCATGACCACGGCGAAGGAAGGCAATGCACCGTCGAAAGCGGCTCAGCAGCAAGACCAGGTACCGACGAGCTTTTCTCACACTCCTCTTCCCCCGGCGTATTAATATGAACATTAACCTGTGTTAATGCTTTGGTTCACCAGTGTTGAGTAGCTACTATTTGCATGCAGCACAGCGGTGACTTTACCCCATGGTTATAATCGCAGGTTGGAAAAAAATAAAAAAATTTGGTGCGTTAGTAACCAAAATAGACGTTTGCACCCGGACTCAGTTGAAAGTGATTACGTGCGCTGATGTCAGTTCACCACGACAGGGTTTTTACAGCTTCGTGCTCGTTTGTGATCATCATCATCATTATGTAGGGATCATTATTCCGTGACTTTACGCACAGGAGACAACTAATAGTTTTTGTTTCCCATTATCAAGCGCGCTTCACCTTGCGGTAGGACACGCAAATCAGCTCAATTAGCCGGTCAACTTAAATCACATTCCTTGTGCCTGAAGGCTTGCAGAAGTGACGTCCACGTCAATAGTTTAAATTATATTTCAATGATCGAGTCATTGTCACGCTTCCCCTTTTTCATCAAGGGCCTCTGAAGCTGCTGACCTCTCCCGAAATTCTCCAGTCAAACTGTCTCCTCAGTCTGAAGGTTGAAAACACTGTTGCATCTCACTTTGGTGCAGGGTGGTTCTGCTGTTTTCTTTGCAACCTCCATCATTCAGTTAGTGATGATGGAGCATCTGTTGACCCGCCTCTATAGAGCTGTAAGAGCCTTGCAGACATGGCTATCTAATGGAGGATGCAATGTAGTTTTCATTAAAAAAGAGGCGCATTTTCTGTTGTGCTGCCTTTGTGTCTGGGCGGTCAAAAGCTACAGTTTATGTTCTTTAAAATGTACTAAAGCCAGTCAATTTAAACAATTCTGAGCAGGCTTATGGATTCCCACGGCTGTGAGAAGTCTTTGGAAGTTTGGTGGAAAAATAAATTCAACTTTTAACACCTTTTTTAAAAAAAACAAAAAACATCTGGCAAACAATAGCCGACATAAAAGCAACAGTTTTTATTCTGTCCATATAAATAAACTCTCTAAAACTGTCATGTTTTAGCCTCGATGATCAAACTTTCAGACATTGATTCTCCTCTTTCTACCTGTTCAGTTGACTGCTTACTGTCACTTTCAATAAGGTTTTATTTTGTCGTATTTTTTTGTGTTTTCAATACTTCAAGCCAGTCTATCAACAAAAAACTGTAAGTTTGGTCGGCATCTGTCACTGCCAGCCTCCGCCTGCGCGCTGCAGCTGTCTAAAGATGACAGAAAAGGTGAGAGGGACACATGGTTTAATCCTGCCAAGCAGACAATCTTTGCCTGCTGTGAGTTAGCTGCAGACTGTCTGTCACACCTTCGGAGGCAGGCAAAGGTCTGCTGGGCCCGTATTCTGTGCACACAGGACCAGGCTGTGTAGAAACAAATACGCAACTGATGCATTTTACAATAATAAAATATAGTTTTGAAAGGATTAGGTGATTAAGAAAGTGAGGGTGTCGGAAAAAAGCAAAACATCTGATCTTCTCATATACGAAAGCTTTCACTTTTTCGATTGAATATAATTAAAATTTAGATTTTTTTTAATCTTATAACCTGTAAAAAGTAACTGCCAGTGTTGCCTTTCTTTTCTTTATCATAAGTATTTGTTTTTCATTACTAACTGGTGAGATTATAGACCTGGTAATCCTGGAATACCAGGCTGTCACTGGATTTTCTTGAAGCGTGAAGCTCCCGCAAAGTGAAAAATTGCTTCAAGCATATTACTTTCTGTGTTACATAGGCACGCAAGCTTGGTCGCAGGCGGTGCATGTAGATACACACAGACCTACACAACCACAGTGATTACGTGAGGTCCTGTTGTGGCCTTCTGATTGATGGTCTGCTAGCAGGGCTTATGGTCCAGGGACAGAGGACGGAGATAGAGGGCAACTCACCAGAGATAGCAACAGCAGCAACAGCTCTCCAGTAATCAGCAAGCCACAGCTCACAGAGAGAGTCACACCACTAACGTTCATTACTGCAGCAGGGTGGAGGTTGTGGAGGTGTGAAAGGTCGAGTCTGGGTAGGGGCAGTAATGCACTTACCGACACGAGGATGCTTTGGACTAATCTGAAGTTAGGGTAGCACTTGTCATTCTTCATATATAAAAGGTGCTGCAAAAGAGTTCAGTATTTAGAGGCTTGCAAATCTGGTACTTGCTCAATTTAAATCCAGGTACTTATGTTTCACTGAAAAAAGGAAAGCAAAACTGTGTGTCTTTTGGTATCTTTTATTTTATAGAGGAGCTGGGTTGTGAGGATGAGAACGCTCTGGGCAGTTTAATGATGTTGTGCTGTGGGTAATTGGGAATTTTTAAGTTCAGATTTCTGGGTTACTTCTCCATTTGAGGCCTAGGGCAGCTTTAAAGCAGGATCATAGCATCCAAGAGTTAATGGGGAAGACTTTGGTGGAGACGCCTTTGCCGCTCAGTTTAATAATCTGCCTTTTACTGCTTTTTTGCATTCTGTGTGACTCGCAAACTTGGGGAGCCTTAGTGGGTAATACATGCTAAAAGAACTGAGCTGAAAAACAAGGTCCTTCCTATTAAAGTTGAATTTGCAGTAGCTCATACCAGCAGAACAGGAAAGAACTTGGGAGGATTGCAAGCCAAAACCTTAGATCAAACCATCGAGGCAGCTTGACAAACAGCCGAGTGGAGCAGCCGGTGGGTGTTCCTGGAGAGAACAGAACCAAAGGACCAAAGAAGGAAATGAAGACTTCCATTTGTAAATCGTGATATATATTTTATTTAGCAATTTTAATCATTTTTGATCAATTATAGCTGTGTTTTTTTTTTTTGTCATTTTGCGCTTTGCTAGCAGATGAAGTGAGGTTGCTGGTATCATTATGTGTGCAAGATGAAGCATGTGGCAGCTGACATCCTTAAAAGTGACTTTAAATTCAAACATAATTTCTAACTCAAAGGGTTTTGAAAACTTTCTAAGAGACAGTAGCATCCATGTAGTAACCTAAAAGCACTCACTGTCACATACATTGAAAGGTTTTTGAGGATTCTTGTCAAATATGGACAAAATGTTTGGAATGACACTCGTCGGTTATGAATTTCCCCCTGGGGATTAATAAGGTGAATCTGTATCTGTCTGCCAGGAGCTGATAAATTTAAGCATAAAACAGGAAGACGCTCGCTTGAAAGTCAAGCCAACAAATCTGACAAGAGTTAAAAGTCAGACGGGAACATGCTCATCTAGGATAGTGAATGAATTTATTATTATAAAACCGATCCTGTCTGATTTGAACGTAATTTTTCTTGGGTAATCTTGCATAGAGAAAACAAGTGTGGTTTTAATCAGTCTTGTTTTGTTTCATTCACCTCGCTGTGGTGGAGCTGCTGCCTCAGTGGCCTGCTGATGAATAGCTCAAGTGATAAGTGCTTAAACAGTCGTTAATTAAAGTAGCAAGGTGCACACAAAACACCGTGAAAAGAGCAAAAATCATCTGTGTGGCATCTGCTGTGCCTTTTGTGCTTTTGAATGAACCTGCTGTTTTCTGTTGTAAAGTACAGCATTGGGGAAGTGATGGTGTTTCATGCCACTGTTCATCGACTTGAGTGTCATTAAAATGCGGTAGAGTCAAGCTCCACACCTGTTCTGCAGGTAAATATGACAAGCATGTCTTTATAATGTGTCAAGACCAAGGTCACCTGTTGGTCAGCGAGGGGGAAGTTGAAGATTCGACCAGGCAGTCAGAGTTATTAAATCCTAATAAATGCTTAGAAGCTTATCCTGTGGACTGGACCGCCGCCTTTCTTCAGTGGGGGGAAAAAAAATCAGAAGCAAAAGGCTGAAAACAGAAAATGCAAAATATAGAAACTTTACCCGCCTCCCAAGAGGCAGTTTTTCATATGCATGAGGTTGCAGTCAGCTCCTCCCTGTATCTGTCTTCTTTGCATAATTTGAATTTTTGGTTCTCTTCCCAGGTTGTAGCTACTTCGCTTGCAACTTGAACTGACACTGGAGTATTTTGTGCAGTTCATTAACAGATTTTATTTCAAACTAGACAAAAGATCCAACTGCGAATACATCATACTTACTGCGATTCTCAACTAGATTCCTCTGGCTACTGTGTTGTTCGGTCATCTTCTGTTATCGCGTACATTTCACCTCTGCCAATGTTTTTCCAGCGCCGTAGCGTTTCAGCGCCATCACTTCATAATGAGAGAGATAAGCAGCATGGCCAAAATAGGTTTGGAAAAGCAAAGAGTGACAAGATGATTCACTTTTGGAATGCAAATAGATAATAGGCCAATTCCTCCTGTTTGCTGAGTGCCCTTGACTGATAAGAGGGAATAGAAGATGGATTTAGAGGAGAATTGGATGCCCCTAATGTTTGTGCCATAGTTCATCTTAAGGGCAATTATGAACAATTGAGTCATGATGTTAAGGTCTGAAGTGGAGATTAAAGGAGAGATTGCCAGGCAACCGCCACAGCGATTCATCATGATTGTTGTCGTCATTTAAATGTTCTTTGCCGAAACGGCTTATAACGTAGGGGGAGGGTGGGCGCCTTAATATGGCAATAAATATTCAGTGTTTGGAGCAACGGTCAAACTAAATGTCATGACAATCCTCCATCTCACTAATAGTCAGTGTAGACATCAGGTGTGTGCTTGTCTGTTTGTGTGTAAGGCTGTGTGAAAACACTTCAGGAGGAGTTTCCGAACTGCGTGTACAACCAAGGCATTTAAGAAAAGGTCAGCGTTTTTTTTTTTTCCTGTCAGGTGTTTAAAAATGTTTTTTTCTTCCTTTGTTATATTCTAATTATGTCTCTAAGCTATGGCAGTCAGCACAGAATATGCATATGGATCCCATTAAACACTATTCAGCTTTTTCTACATCAACTTGAGTGGTCATATTTCCACAGCTGTTGAAACTCGCTAAGAATTTTAAACTACTGCTCCCTCCCCCCTTTTTGCATTCATGTGAAAAAGCGAGGTGAGTAATATAGATCTATTCAGAAGGCTTCATAGAAGAAAACATTTTTTATAGATAAACCACAGCAGGTTTTTTTGAACAAGAAATATCCACTTTATGTGCATTTTATGCCTATGAAAAATAGCAAGCCTTTACAGAGATAAGTCAGATTAATCATGCTTCAGGATGTGAGTGGTGTATCAGCTTTTATCTGTGTTTGTGCACCCTTTTAAAGCATGTGTGAATTAGCGTGTAAGTTAATGTCTTAGTATTCTTGTCTTCGTTTTGCGTGTGTTTATCTTCGCCTCGCCTCAGTCCGTTCGAGCGGTGTTTTCTGGCCTTATCGACCTTCTGTAATTAGAGGCCCAGAGCCGTGGAGCAGGAAGGCGATCAGGAGGCTCCATGTTCCACCGAGTCTCTAATTGAAACGTTGAGCGTTGCCAGGTTCACCGTCGGCCCCCTCGGGTCCTGCTGTCGTCTCTGCGCCACCTCCACGTCGGTGACAAACATTCAGAAGAGCGAGTGCTAGTCACGAACGATAAGCAGGTAATTGCCTGTAGGCTCAGATACGAATTAGGAGAAGCTGGTGCTCCAGCTTCATTGGACATGCTGCCAGAGGTTGTTTGTGCCAGTGTCGGAGAAGTGTGACAGCTCAAAGTGATAAACACAGCTGAAGTGAGCTTGGAATCTCATTAGCTTTGTCTGGATTCAGACTTTGTCCTTAAATCCGATGTAAGTTGTTTAAATCATCATTTTACAGAAATGTATATTTTTTTTCTTTAAAAATACATATAAGTGAACAACAAATTTCTTACTGGTTCCTTTAGTGACTCAGAGAGGCACTCAGTCTGCTGCAGGGGGCTAAAAGCTGTGCCCAAATCATGGCATCTGGCCGTTCAGCCTGGCAGCGGCCTAGAGGAATGAGCTTTCTTTTCAAAGCCCGGCCCAGTCTTCCAACCCGTGTTCCTGCTGACATTTATCGCCTCAAACCTTTAGTGTTATTGTTATGGCTGCAATAATTCTCCCCACCGGGGAATGCTGATGGCGCTCCAAATTGACCAACTCGAAGATTTGAATGTGACAGCTCATCACATTGTGGTGATGGGAGCGTGAAAGTAGGCGTCCTGCTGTAATATCATCTTTCTCTACTTGAAAAGCATGCGTCCCTGTCATCAGTCTGACAGTCTTGTTGTCAGCTCCGTCCTAGACTGTCTATCTGCTGGCATGCATCCTACTCCTGCTTCCTCTAGCAATAAAAAATATGAGCCCTTGTGGAAGGGAATTGGTCAGAGGCAACAATGTCAACTCCCTGCTGATTTTCCACGGTCACAATATTGGCAGCCATTACATGACTTCTCAGTGGTTTTTAATGCCCATGCCTAAAATACTGACTTTCATCGTGACATTTGCTGGGTACACACCAAGCTCCCAGCGGCAGCCTAGTTTCTATGGAGATGCTGTAGCTCCGTATGCAGCCTTGTACAAAGCAAACTCACAGATTAAAACGGACAAAGTGAGAGGGGAAAAAAATATTATTGGTCATTAATTGTGTCGCCATCTTGTTTATGCCTTTCCTTTGTTAAGTAGCGCCTGAAATTGAATCAAATGCTCAACTAATGTGTTTCTCATTCTGGCAAATGAGCATGCAGCCCTAATTTCAGAGTGTTCCAGGGTCTGACTTTGTTCAAACATCACACATCACAGGAAGCCTGATTGGAGCTTTTGATTTTGCTATTGTTCTGCTGATATGAAAATGTGGTGCATTGGCACTTTGCTGGAATTGGCATTCCACACAGTGTGCTAATTAGTACGGAAAGTCAGTCCCACGCAGACCTTACAGTGTTTTTATAATCTCTTCTTTCTCTGGAAACGCTCCAAATCATGGCTTAATAGCATAACATTGTTGATGATTTGTGCTCTTTCATGGGGTTAGCGTGTTTAACAATGAAACTCATTCTAGAACAAAACCCACTTAAGTAATCACCCTGGCAGAATTTCTCATTTATTTGCATTTTACGACCGAGAAGAGATACTAAAAGATTGTAGGTGGCAGTTACACAACATGATTAAATCTTCCTTTACCATATTAGAGATTAGAAATCCACACAGTCCTGTGGTTTGCACTCTGGACTTTATTATCTCATTTCACTGATCCTCAGGGCGCTGTCAATTGCCACTGAATTATATGCTCTCCCCCTGCCTATATCAGTGAAATACCTGTTCTCCCTCACTCAGTCATTTGCAATCTCTTCAAAGGAGAAAAGACGCCACTCTCTTGGGTTATCTTTGGGTCTGAATGAACCTTAGGAGGATGTTCAGTTAAATTTTTATCATGCATTTATTATCAGTTGTCACTAACCCTTAAGGTGGCTGCGGGCCAGTAAGATATCAAAATTAACAGCAATTCTTATACTTCAGTGACTTCACTGAGTGCCTGCTTCATGAGTTGATTGGCCCGTCAGACCTCAGGGTGCTCATTCAAACACCTTTTATGTTTTGTCTCCACATTAAAGATTGTATTCTTTCATGTATAATTGAGACATAGAAGTGAAACCCTAACACTTTGTGGAAGCAGATCTTTATTCTTATGTAACAAATATGATACGTGTTCAAAAAAGACTCTAGGTTGAATTAAAGAAAACAGGTCTGTTCTCAGTAGGCTGGCAGTGCAGAGAGCCGCAAAGGGTTTACTGGAAATCAGTAGTAAGACAGAAGTTTCACCGATGCTGTTTATGGCAATGTAAGATTTCTTGTTTGTGTTAAAACTTGGCCTCAGTGAAGGATGGAAGGAGAGCGATGATCGAGTGAGCAGTAGAGGAAAAAAAGAGCCATGAAACAGTAAAATAAAACATTATTTCCTGATTCCGTCACAGCAGTTATTTTCTAAAAACTCTACGTCAATGTTCTGTTAGAGGCTGAAAGGTCTGTGTATCTGTGAGGACTTTTGTAACAAGAGAAGAGCGAGCCGTATAACCAGAGTCGCTTCATTTTTATATTGATGCTGTTATCGATTGGCTGGAGATACAAACTCGATGCCCAGAAACGTCCCGATCGCAGCGAAACAAGGGGAAACAGAAAACACAGGCAGAGCGCAGGGTTTCTGCGGGTAAATAAACCGCCGCACACTGACAGAGGGTCAGAAGTGATGGCTGAGGAGGAAGAAAATGTTACAACCTTTACAACAATAGTATCAGAATTGAAATGCACTTTCTTTGTGTTGATTTTACATGACTAATGTGATTTTACTGGAACTGGCGGGGCAGAAAGTTCTATTTGCAACGATGGAAAGCAAGCAGGCTAAGAAACCAAAGTAAGTGGCCTGTTCTGTTAATCGATCTGTCTCAGTACTCTACTACCTATACACCCTCCAGTTCAGCCATTCTCATTTCAGCAGAAACGCCCTCTCGCTCACCTGTGGGGCTTATAGTAATCCGAAAAACCGAAATATTTAGACACCAGAAAGCATTAAACCACTTTCCAACATACACTGCATCTACCGGTATATATGGGGCTAAAAATGTAATTACAAAAATTGATTTTATTTTTTGGTAGTGAGAAAGGAGGTGCGGAAAGTTTATGAGCGATCAATGTGTGGGTGTTGTGACTTTCATGTCCCAGTGCTATTGGGGTGATTATTCTGGGGCTTGTGACTCGTAAAGGTCGAGAAGCACTGCAGAAGATGATGGTCAGACTGATCTTCCAAGTGTAAAAAACTCAAAGCTACCTATGGGAAAATTGGGTTAATTAAATCTTAATGTTTATATCATTTCAATGCATTTGAATGGCCATTTCAGGGTAAATGGAAAAACCTTGGAGAGAGAAAAGCGTCAGCCCGGCGAGGTCTTTGTGAAGCATACTTGCATTTAATGGAGGTAGGGTTTGAATTGGAGGACATAGTGGAACGAGAGGACAATGGCCTTCATTAAGTGATGAACATCTCAGAGCTTCTTTGATGTGTTTTTGTTGATGCAAGACAAAGAACGTGTTGAAAATCAATTTCATCACACTTAGAAAGTGACTCTACTCGGCGCCTGCAGAACACATTTGAAAGCATTAATGCATTAGGACCATTGAACAGACGCTGTGTCAGTGTGTTCATGCTGACTGGATAAACAGAAACCATGCCAACAATTCTCAATGGGGGTTTTAAACTGATATGTTCAGCTCTTCTTCTTTTTTTTGTGTCATGCTGCAGTTTGAGTGAGTGCTTTTATGGTTGAAGTGTGACCAACGCTGGCTAGTGCTGAGTTAGTGTGTGAAAATGTTTCTGTTGATGTGCTTTAAAGAAATGAGAAAGTAAGAGTGATGGAATGACAACAAATGGCAGAGTGTGAGTCATAACCGTTAATGCCGAGACTTAATGACGTCGTTCCATTTCGGTGCCCAAGGGAACATGAAGCTTGTCGCTTTTGCAACACAAAAAGGGAAACATGACGTCTAAAACTACAGTGACAACATTTCACCGTTGTGTTCATGTGTTGTTTTTCTTTGTATCTCTCGCTTCAAAAATATATGTGACAAGCAGGTTGCACGTTTGATTTGGACGTAATATTGAAGCAAAAATGCTTTTATCTTTCTTTTTTATTATACAGCGCACACAGTTTCTGTCTTCATATTTTAAAGTAGAGAGATTGATAATGTGAACTAGCTTTTCTCCACGCCTACACATTTAGGGCAAATGGGGAGATTTGAAAGGATAGCAGGCATATTCGAAGCCTTATTTCCTCTAAAAAGCCAGCAGGATTGCAATTTAAAGTTTGGATGTAGGACTTAAAATGTATTTTCATATGTAGAACTAAAACCATTTCTGATAATAATTAATGAAAAGTCCATTTTAATTTCAACAAATGCATTTGCATATATTCTCATTCTCATGGTTGATCTTGGTCTGAATTTCCCTTGATGGGCTGAAGTGTTTTAAAGCATAAAAAGAGAAGCAGGTTCTTCATCAAATTTTTTTTTGACATTTGGTCTTTTGACACTAGAGTATACATGAAGAATGTATGCATATTTGTAAAGAGAAATTGCATTCTTTGGCTACACATTTCATTATTGACACCCTGTTGGCTCGAGGTTCCGTGTCGAGGTCAAGCGCCCAGTGTGCTTCACCCAACTACAGTACATAGCCTGAGAAAGTTTCCTTCTCTCACTCTCAATTGACTCTGAGCTGATCACACTTTCGATGATCCCACAGAGAAATTGTGCTACATTTACCTACTTATTAAACTACTCTGTATGAACTGAAACCGTAAAGAAAACCTCATTTAGATCCAGAGTTGTTGAGAAACAAGCAGTTTGTTGTCCGTGTAGAAAATATTGTTTTCACTCTGAACCTGTATGCTGTTTCTAAAATGCATTATCTAGAAATACCAACAACTCAACAAGTTAATTCTCATGTGTGTACTACGTGGATAAACATTTCATTCTGCACTAGATTGTGCTCAGCAGTGAGGTGAGAGCCATTTGTCGCTTCTCTGATATGAAGCAGTGCAATGAAAGCAATATATGCTATAACCTTATCAAGCTTCCCAGCAGTCTTAGAGCGCCCGGAAACCCAAGAATGTACCAAGCTAGCCCTGTGTTCTCACTGGATGATAAGCCCATACAGTACAGAAAGTCAGATTGTCCATCCCACATGTCAGAGCAGGGTCACTGCTTTACTGTCGGAGATTCTTATTGGACAATAATAGTGTCTGAGATACCCAGCAGGTGCCTGAATAAACCCTCTAATAGAGCAATTATTCTCAAACAAAAGGTCACCTCAGGCGTGACGACAGGCCCGGAAATCAATAAAGTTCCCAATTACGACCGAAGCACCGGGCCTATATTTGGTCTCCAGCCGCCAGCCATTCAGGAGAAGATCAGATTTCTAGGCAACCTCATTCCATCAGTATGTGTGTAAGATTAAGTTACCAAATTTTATTTCAGGAGTCTTTTCTAAACCCCTTTGAAAAATGCATGAATGGTTCGGGTCCTTGAAGCAGCCCCCTTGGTAGCAGACGCCCTGGGAATAATGTGGCCTTCCTTTTCTTAGCTCAACATTTCTTCCTGTCTGATGAAATAGTAAAGACTTTTGAGCAGTTAGTTAAACTCATGGTAGTCAGTAATTTTTTTGCCGTCTGTTATAACCTTTCAGCACGTTGTAATTCAAGTGGTCTGAGAGGAAACTAGACATATGCACCTCCTCTCACCTCTGCTTCCGAGCTCTAGAAAGTCTAGCCTGTGACGGGAGACTTTTGCCAATAACGGGTCAGGAAGAGAGTGTTCCTATTGGCTGCATATGCCCGTGGTGGGAGGGGCTTAGGACAGAAAGCAGAGAAGCATGTGTATTTTTAACTTTCAGGTTGTTTTTTTTTTCCTTTCGTTCCTTTTTGGCTTTTCCTGATATCTGCGTACTGCAGCTCTAAAGTTTCAATGTGTTTTATGTTGTGACTTCCAAGAGTGAAGGTGCAGATTCGAGCATCCTGAACACCCGGGGGGATATTAAGGGGATATTAACGCTATGGTGACGGTACTGCACCTTAACGCTGGATGTCACTTACTATAAAAGGGAAAAGAAAAAGAAGGAGTAGGAGTAGGAGGAGGAGTAGGAGTACGACATTGTGGACTCTGTAGAGGTGACAGAGGGACCAGGAAATTAATTCCAAGGAAATGAAAACACAACAATTCTTATTTCCATGTGATTATACACTAATTACAACAGTTCTACATTAGATCAGCCTACATCTTATACACTGGACCTTTAAGCTGCTTAAATGGAAAAAGTTTTGAATCATATATACAGTATTAAACTAATTAGATAATGTTTAAATGCATACGTATCTTAAACATTCTTGTTGTTGTTGTTAGAAAAAAACAACAGAAAAGAGAAAATCCTCACGTTTTTAAAATTGATGTTGAAAATGGATGATGATGGTGCGGAGTGGCACTTGAAAACCAGTGTTTGAGGCTACTTTCCAAACTCATTGTGCATGAATACTCTAAAACACAAAATATCAGCTTGCTGGAAATAAATTTGCACTCTCAGGGACATTTTGCAAATGCCATTTTGAGGAGCAGGACAACGTGACAGCTTTTACCGGTAATTTCACTGCTAGTGTTTTCGGACAAAGAAAGCAGCTTCATGGAAAATTAGGTATATTGTCTACTTGGACCTGAGAGTGGTCAGAAAGATCCCCTCGGCTGCCTGGGCATATTACAGAGTATGTGATTGTGAGCAGCTGGACATAATGTACTTTCCTCTGGTATTGCTGGGCCAATATTGATTTTAAGGGGATGGTTTGCGGGCTGGCTGAACAAACTATTAAAGTTCAATGGTATCCTTTTCATTCAAGATCATGTCTAAACTAAATTTGCACTGGTTTAAATCAGGAGAAGTGCTCCACTTAGTCTCAAGATACGTCAGATGGCTACAAAATCATTAAACGAGCAATTAGCGCCACTGCTTGGTTCTTGGTTTTGTGCAGTTCTCTGAGTCCATGCTTTTGTGTTCATACCATAAAGACCTGACAACTTCTAAGAGCTGTTATATTGTATTATTTGGTTTAAAGCTTATTTCTGTGTCACTCCCCTCACTTGAATGTTATCCAGGCCAAAGCTCGTCATTTCCTACTATTTCTAAATCTGCCGTATAACTACCTTGTAGAGCCATCATCCATCTTCATGCACAGTAATCAATGGTGTCTTTTGTACAGAGAATGTGAGGCCTTGTTCTCTTCAGAAGTAAGTTTGACAACAGGTCCATGTGCTCACAAAAAAAAAGTAGAATGAATTTGAGTAATAATAATGTATCCATCACAGCAGAGTGTCAAACGCTTCAACTGCCTGCTAACAAACTTAATCATGGGTGCAAGTAGGCAGTAATTTTTACTACTCCTGTCTGAAGTTTTATAGTAGAACATACATAATTGAATAATAATAAAACCCTAAAAGGACACACAACTGCCTTTCACATATTGCCAAGTTTACTTTTTAAATTTAGCAGCTGCTTTTGAAAATGTTGGATAAATAATCGGCCCCTGAATACAGAGTACTCCTTTTGAGGAAGGCCGTTAGCCAAAATTATAGCCCAAAATTTTGAAATCTCATCAAATCCAAAAACATGCCTTGATTTTATTAAGACTTAACTGTTGCAAGTTTGAACTCTGCTATGGAGTCTACCTTAATTAGATGACAAATTGATAAAGCCACATCGATAGTGTTACCCTGTAGTAATTGACATACACTATTGACTCAAGTCCAGGAGGCATTCCGCATGAACAAAAACTTGTTAACCAATTTTTTTTCAGCGCATATTGACATGAGCATACGCATGAGTGCATGCAATCCCCACCGGCTTAAATGTAATTGAACACCATGAACAAAAACTCTCGGAGCAGCAGAATATTTTCTCTTTTACCCGCTCCAGCACAACACGTCCACTGCTCGAACTGCCTCGCACTTCTGCTTTAAAAGAAGTGAGGAGGATCATACGACCTAACCCTATGACAACCACAGTACTGAATGCACAGTATTATCTGACAGTGTCTCTATTCTCTGTAAAATAGTGAGTAATCTACTTTTATGGTCTAAATAGGTGGTTATTTACTTAATACACTGTTTGAGGCCGCAATCATTGATGAGAAGTGACTGTAGAATTGTCATTTTTCATCTGTATTTCACAACCTCTATCCATCCCAGCCCTCCTGCTTGCAACTGCTGGGGGAAATAAGCGCTTCATTCATTTTAAACTGAATTTGCCTCACAACATAGTCAGACACTAATTACTTACAAAAAAAGTATATGTATACACATAATCTCTAGAGAGAAGGTTACACAAGAACTGCAAGCTTTTCAAGGTTCATTTAAGCATTTACGCAAACAATTTTTTTTTCTCAGGTGAGAATAGTCGAGCATCTCCATTGCCCATAACACGTAGCGCTGGGAGTGTCCCTTCACTTATTGATGGACACATGATTTTCATCTTACAAAACCTGACCGTCGGTCCTGTCTTTCCGTTCAGATTTGACGTACCCACCAAGGCTAACGCACACATTCCTTTCCTCTCTGACGCACTCGCAGGAGACACACCATCGACTTTTCTTTCCACTGCTGCTTGACAGGGGAGCAAACTGCTCTCCGCTTGTCAGAGAATAGAGCACTTTCTCTCAGCTATTTTCAGGTGGAAGCAGCAGAAAGAAAGCAGAAGGAGGGGGAACAGGGAGAGAGGGAAAAAAAGAGACGAGAGCAGAGAATGCATGTTTTCTTTATTGAGGGAAAATGAAAGGTTTGGTTCACTTGGTCTACTCGCAGATTCCACAAGATATAAAATTGAAAAGCAAAACGCTGCATCACACCTGTTAAACACTTGAACTCTGGGGTTTTATTAGTACTTTCTGCATGTGTTTTTTTCTGTGTGTTTGCATTAAGTTGTCCTGTTGGCGATTATACTACCTGTGCCCCTTTTCAACTATGACTTTTATGAGACACAGACCGAAGCTGTTCTGGTCTGTGATTCTTGAGTCTATATGTTCAGGGCTCATTGTGGTCCAGTATGTTGGCTAGAGCTGACCGACTTCTTCATCTCTTAAATCACAGTGACTGTTTTGCTACACCTGAGGATTCGCTCGGTATCACTGGCTGGTTCAGGCAGTTGTTTGACTATCTTTATTTCACTGTCTCTGCGGAGGAGCGTTGCGCTGCGTTGATTGGAGTGGCTGAGAACTGTATGATTTTTATGCCTGCTTGTAATTTCCATGGATGATTTGGGAGACTGGAGGATGGTAAACATGCGCCAGCTAAATTCTAAATAAATTATAACTGAATGCAGCATATCCAAAAACTGTCTTCTTTTATACAGCAGCCTGCAGCAAGATACGTATTTCCAAGACCCTGTTGTCTATTTGCACATTTGGTTCCAAAACCAGAGGTATTTACAACAGGTACTCTCATGTGACAAGCTTCGTAAAATTGAGCTATGAATCCAGGAACTGTGTATATCCTTACAATTATGTTTAAAATGTCAGAAGCATGAGAATCTTTGAGGAAGAAGTTTGTTTTTTTTAAATGGCCCACTGTACTGTAACTGGAAGCCAATGTAGCATTTTGTTACGAGAAGAAAAATTC
Organism: Coranthus polyacanthus; assembly: GCA_037367275.1. Classification (NCBI taxonomy): domain Eukaryota; kingdom Metazoa; phylum Chordata; class Actinopteri; order Kurtiformes; family Apogonidae; genus Coranthus; species Coranthus polyacanthus. The sequence continues at coordinate 2,597,335 of JAPQRN010000014.1, forward strand.
CATAAAAAATGGATTAGCTTTGTATTTCAAAATCTTGCTATTGGAAGAAAATGTGTAGTTTTCTGAGCGAACTGGGCTACTTTGTAAAAATGTTTTTAACGCATTCTAGAAATGATAAATTTGTGCTTCGTGGTAGAAAAATCACAGTGCACCACTGAACACCAAATGTCCAGCTAATGTTTTCATATTTGTGAAGATACTTTACTAAATTTGAACCTTTATTTATCCAAGCAAGGTGGCAGTACTTCTGCTCTTAATCCACGCTTCACATTCACAGTTGCACACATACTGTACATGTGGGAGATGTTTGTACAACTCTACAGGGAGTATGGCTGAACTGCACTGCACAGGTTACAGGAACTATCAGGTTAAATGTATTAACCTTCACTTTCTTGGCTTTAGTTGCTGAAGGACAAAAAGGTCAGTTTTAGGTCCTGCGTATTTGAAATGAGTACCAATCAGCACAACCAAAGACAGAATGTCATATTTCTGGGACTAAAACTCAAAATTTTCTTAATCCATTTTGGATTTTGGATTTTGTCACAAACTGCTGTGTTTATGTTGGACAAAATCTTCAGTTGGTCAGAACCAGAACCCCATGTTCATACCAGCAAGATTCAAGGACCTTCTAATTAAGAGCATCATCTCAGGGACAGCATGGGGAGAGATCTAATG
>JAPQRN010000014.1:2603451-2615173 GCA_037367275.1 Coranthus polyacanthus
TAGTCTATCTGCGTCCGTTCACTCCTGAAGCTGTTAATGATTCTGACACTAAGCTGACAAGGGGGCAACTTTTTGTTGTACCTTCCTTACCTCTGAAAGTAAACAGCTGAAGTGAAGAAAACTAGTTAAATACACACAACATTACGTGTGCATAATGCGTCAAGAATGCAGTTAATTAATATATGTAGCAATTAATGTGTATGCAACATCTACACGGAAGCCCAATCAAACAGAATGAAACACTAATGAGCTGATCTGACTCGTATTCAGTTTCCTGAATGTGTTAAATTAACTCTGCAAGGTGTTGACTTGTACAAACAATGCTCATTTGTATACACGGTATTTCATCTGCAGTCCCTTAGCAAATAATTAACATGTACGATTTGGTTTCCTAAGCGTACAGAGAGTGAAAAAACCTCAGCTACAACTGCTCTTTTCAGAGTTTGTCACCAACAAATCTAATTTAAGTCAGAGGTCTGGTGGTAGTGCCTCACAGAGTCAGCACATCACACATTTGCAGACATGAGTATGGCTTCTGATACTTGGCTAATGAAATGTTGGAATGTTTCCCAGTGCCACCTTTGAATAGGCATCTGTCATTAAAGCAGCAGAAAGCAGTACAGCATAGCAAAGGTTGACCAGCTCTCATTTCCTACCTGCAGGAAACTCTAAAGCAAATCTAAATCTAAGGCAAGTCTTCATATGGCAATTAGCATATTTCTAGTTGGTGGGTACCTTTTACACTGCTGAAGTTAAGAGATGCAGGGAAAGCTTTGATTTGGCTCAGCCACAGTAACATTTGTGGATATATTTTGCCTCCCTTGACAGATGTGCAGACACATTGCCACAGGAAATGTGATGAAATGAGTGGAAACTGAATGCATCCTGTATTGTTCTTGTTTCTTAAAGAAGACTTATATGTTGAGACTGAAAAAGGGAAATGCCCTTATGCATTATACATAAGAGCCAGGCAAGAAATACTTCTCCTCATGTGTGTGCCTCATTACTGGTTTAGCCATGTCAAAATGCATGTTGACAAAGAAGAAGAGCTATAGGAATAGGAGACACTTGCTTTCTAAAATCCCGTCATCTCCACTGTGATGAAGGGAAATAATATGGGAAACCTGTGATTAATGGCCTTTTCAAAATGTGCACCTGCATATAAATGTGCACTTTGACCATTCCTATACGATGTGTAAAATACTTGCTGTGTATTATCAGTAATGGGATTGGTTTGGAGTGCCAGGGTTTGTTTTGTTGGTTGTGTTGAAACGGGTTCAGGAACACATACAAATCCCATCAATGCGGGAAACATTCCCACATGTTTATTTCCACAGTATTACACGGACACTGTGCCTTAGACACTGAGTCACCCTCCAGCAGTAGGTATTCTGTGGCATTTTACAGAGATGTGATTTAGTGCAACTCTGCAGAGGGAGGTCAGCTAGCTCTGGCGCCCTCCTAGCATCTCTCTAATGGACTGGAAGAGATTCACTCACAAATCAAACAAACCAGCTGGAAGAAGCTCAAGATCAACGCAGACGCACACACACACTGCCAGTCGGAAATTAGTTCTCCTGCCGTGAGCAAGAAACAAAACGGCCTGTTTATGCACAGCCCTATGGATACGACCTGTTGTTTGGCAACAACGGGGCGGTCAAAGTTGGTTTGGATGCAGTTGCATGATGTCAGTGTTCTATGACCTGTGAAGCACAGAGCTGGAACAGGTGTTTGATTTAGGAATCAATATCATACATTCATTTCTCACAAACATCCATGTGCTCCAAGAATAAGAAGAAGATGCTTAGTGTTTCAAAGTAATCAAAAGCAATCTAAAGTTATGGATTTGTTAATTAAACAGATGTTATCAGAAAACTCATATTCCTGTTACATTACAGCTTAGAGCTGTGCCAAATTACTGTCAGTTATTTCCATTTCTTAGGTAACAGACACCAAAATTGTTATTTTATGCAAGTTAATGCCTTTAATTTATATTTTGCCAACCCTTCTGTCACATTAATGAGTATCTAGCTGCTTGTTTACACTTAGAGGGTAAAAGTGCCAAGTAAAATGATATATATGTCCCAGTGGTTTGCTGTTAACTTCTGTTGCTTCTTGTTGTATCATAAAACACAAGACCCTGTCATGCTTAGTGAGACATTGCTGTAATTATTTCATGATTTGCATCTGTTGTTGGTAGCGTGATTGCCTGACTAGACCTGACTTGTTTGATACACTTAGTTAACAGCTTTGGTTGTTAACAGCTTGTGCCATCTCATGTCTGTCACAAGTGTCATTAAGCGAGGCTCTAGACCCCATGACTGCTTGTCTAGGTCTCTTGGTAAGTGCACAAATTAAAAGTGCATTATATGAAAGCACTGAAAGCATTGCACTGTGTGGTTGCTATGTGTGTGTGGTAGTATTCCATTTTTGAAGTCTCTCCGATAACTATCTGACAGGACTTTAGGTCTGCAGTTCCTCCTTTCCCTTATATCCCCATAAGTGCTCTCCTATCAGGGAATCAACATGCACGATGCTGCGGTATTTTTGGTAACGCTATTCATTTTCCATATTGTATAATTAAATTAATGGAATATGCATGAAGGTACAGGAAATATGCAAACATGCACACATGCGCTGGCACGCAGGCCTATAGATACCCAGTATATTCATTAGGAAGTAAAATTAATGAATATACAATTGCAAATGCTGATGCATTAGCATTTGGTCCTCAGGGAGAATACGCACAAGACATTGAGCTATTAAGGTGTTGGGGTGATGGGCTAAGCCTCCATCTCCATTTAGCAACTCATAAAACTAGCACAAATGGAGCAGTTACTCGTGCTATGGAGCCATTCTCATGGAAATTCTTGAAAGTAGTAGCGACTTTAAGAAACAGTTGTTCAGCATTGCATGAACAAATCGATGTTGTATTAACACTTACTATTTCTATGCATGCTCTGCAAATGAAACACAGCCACAGAGCGTAACAGATGCTAGATCTGTTTTTTTATTGAAGAGCTAAAAGTGTCCTTCCATGTCCTTCCTTCAGTCATTGTTTTAGTTTAAATTTTTGTCAGTGAATTCACCTGCAGCCTCTCAACATCTTATTCATTAATTTTACTGATCCTGCAGGTTTTAGTCTGTGATTGCTTTAACACACAAGGTCTAGCTAATTAGTCCAATTATAATTACAGATCAGAGAGGCGTGATCAGGAAGGTTAGGCAAGGTTGCCTGCACCCTTATCCAGTCTGATTATCATTACTACCCCTGAGCCCACAAAGATGAACTTCTTCCCCTGCTCTTTTTAGTTTATTTGTGGTTCAGTCATCTGTGTACTTCACCCCCAAAAAGGTATGTAGTGGATGCTTCTCATTCTCTTTCTGGCAGGGAGCTTCAAAGGATTTGTATTTGTTTATTTGGAGAGTTTCCAATGTCAATATGTTCCTGTAGAGAACTGATCTATATGGAAATGCTATTTGACATTGACTCTTGAATCATTTTAACCGTGCAATAGATGGCATTAACATGCTGGATATTACTGTAGCAGAATGTGAAGAGAAGATAAATTAAGCTACTTCAACTGCTGTAGATTTAGAGCTTCTGTCCATCTCCTGGGTTCTTCCACAGTAGGAGTGATGAGTGACCAGACACTCCACTTAACTTTTCTACTTCTTACTTGCGGTGAGGATGAGAGTACAGACTGTCTTGACTGTGATGTCTGTCTACTGAAGTAGAAAGGTCACTAATTTTTGATGAATTGTCCTTCACCACAGTCAAAATGGCGGAGTGATTTTAGAAATACATTTTTCACTTGGAAATAAGTTCTTGGGCTATTCAACTTCAATATCAGGTGGGCCAAATAGGACATTTATGGGGGGGGACTTGAGTTACAGCATAATGTTAACATATACTGTACATCACTACATGGAATAAACTAGTCGTTCAAGCCTTTATTTAGACCTGTTTATAATATCATCAAGAAGACTTCCAAGCACACACAGTCTGCTTTTAAACTAGAGATAGACTGATTCATCGGTTTGGTCGATTAATCGGCACTGATAGGACGTTTTACAGCAGAAGTTGTTAGCCAATATCTGGTGTCCAGGCTGCACTCACGGATGCTATCACAGCTTTCTTTTGTTTCCCAAGTTCTTGCCTGACAGTCTTCACTGTACAAATGGCAGGCATGAGGGGTGAGTGTGTTCCTGTTGCAGTGAATCACAACACATAGATCCCAGATGTCTCCAAATGGCTCAGAGGTGAGCTACCTTAGTTTTATTTATCACATTACACACCAGCCCAATTGATAGGCTTTTGTAGGACATAGAAAATTTCAAAAGAGCCATATCTGGCCCTGGAGCCGCTAGTTGAATAGGCCTGGTCTAAGACGTGCTGCAATTTGATTCTTCACTGAGCAGCTGCGTTGTAGAACCGATAATGGAACAAAATTGCACAGACATTTAGATGAGCTCTTTACTTTCATCGAATCCCTTTTGCTACACTTTTGTAGCGCACAGCACGAGACATTCTCATCCAGCAGAAGATCTACTGTTGGTTCAGTTGGCCCAAAGCATGTGTCTACACACCCACACAAAGAGAGATAAGGTTGTTAAATTTAAGACGCTGAAGATGCTGTGATGGAATCCTGCCCAGCTTTAGATCTACACATAATAATAAACAGTCATTGCTCAGCATTGCATAGGGATTCCTGTCTTCTTTTTTATTGTACATTACACAGTTTGAGTGTTCTGTCTTGCCTGTTTTATATCCTGTTATTGCATGTAAGTAGCTGCTCTCTATAGAGTAACTGTAAATCCCACTTGAATGTCTCTGCAGTTATATAATGTATCGACCCCAACAATCAGCAGTGCCACTCTTTGTTAAAAAAAAAAAAAAAAACTCCAGTCGGATTTTCATTTCTGCAGGAAAAAAAAAACAGGATTGTTCCAGAGAGATTGCTCAGCACAAAATTAGAGAAGATAAATCCCATTGTACAGAGTCGTCTCACAACGTACATCGCTGTGTTTCATCAGAGCATCTCTGAAACGATCTCTACACACAGGATCAGTAATGAATTCACTTGATCTTGTTGAGCAGTGTATGTTTATAGATCTGTACATAATAGTGTTGATTTTTTTTTTTTTTTTTGCCGTGTTCTTACAAAAAGTTTCTTTCTTCACGGGGACAGATTTCGAATCATTCTGTATTCTGGGCTCTCCTTAATTAGTTTTTTTTCCCTTGAATTTCATGCCAAAGTTGTAGAAAGACTTACTACTAGTGTGTCATTTACTCCATTGACAATTTGGGGCCACGAACAGTTGAAACTTTTCCCAGGCTTCCAACATAAAACAGTCACATTATATGGAAGTTAAAGTCAAATGAAGGCTTCATTAGCTTTTTACTCTCTGCTCTATGAAAGATGTCCTTCTTTGTCGTTGTCATGACAAGAGTATAGCCATATATATTTTAACTGGTTCCTGTTTTAATGAATGCGGGTAATGGGCAGTGTGGTAAATAGTCCCAATTGTGCTTATCTGCAGGCTAATGATGTCTTGGGCTCTTTTCAATTAAGGTGGGAATGAGGTCACTAAAAGGTTTGCTTCATAGCTCAGCCATTCAGCGTCATTAAAGCCTCAGCATTTATTCATTAGCACCCCAGCCACAGGTCCCTGAAGCACATGCTCTGCTTCACTCTTTTTATCCTCTATAAACTAATTAGGAACTTGTTAATCCTTCACTAACAGTTTGGGCTTTGGACGCTTCCTGTGAGTCTTTTTGGTTGTGAATCTGCTGCTCTCGGTCTTTCTGTTCGCCAGACTGATCGAGGATGAGGTGGGAAAGTTTCACTTCTGGTTTGTGTTGTTAAAATCTTTTTGCAACAACACCATCTTGTTTTAGTTAGTTTGACATTTGGAAAGACTCCTCATAACTGGAGAATGCACAGACCTCTTCTCTACAGTGACATTTTAATGTTTTGAAGTGGACTTTGTTCATCACTTTTTAATGTTAAAAGCAGAGACACAGCTCTGTTTCATACAGAATGTATAGCTATATGTTTGGCTGGTTTGGTTTGTGTATAATTTATACATCAACCATGTGCCATACATTTTTGAAGTCAGTCTCAGTCTTGTCAACACTATTTTACCAATACTCTTCACCACTGCATTTGTCAACTTGTGATATCCCTGCAAAATTTAAATGTGTTCTTTTGTACATAGTTTAAACACAAAAGCAACAAAGTCAGCTTTATTGGAGTTGTTTTGTATGAAGTATCTCGACAAGGCCAAGTCAGAAGTCTCTGACTTCTTCCAGTCTTTAGGAGAAGCCAAACTATTTAGAAGTAGAAAACAAACTATATTGTTGGTAATATATGCTAGGAATTTACTTCCTTTTTAAAGACAAAGTATATTCTTAGTGTATAAGGAAGTATATTTACAAACTTTTCCTTTTAAAAGAAGACATTATTTTGAACGCTATTAAGATAAGGTTGAGCTAATGTAGCTCCAGACTCTAAGTTCCAACCACATCCACAGTTGTCAGCAGCTGCTGACTGGACTGTCTTGAATTGTTACCATAATATATTGTGAAAGTTTGCTCATTAAATTTTACGCTGAACCTAGCCACTTGCTGCGCATCACTATGTGTCAAATGCATTTCCTCAGCACATTATTGGATTTGGGAATGAACAAGAAGCCCGCTTTCTCGGCTATTGCTTTTTTTTTTTTTTTTTTTCTATCCTGTAGTGATACTTTGACTTTCGTGCCATATTTGTTCTTTAAAAATCAGTTTCCCTTAAAGCGATATTAAACTGCAATAAGTTCATTTGTTTCTGCATTTGTCGGTCAGCCAAAACAAAAAAGAAATTGCCTCAAGGTTGCTCATAACTCAAACTCGTTTTCCCAACCCCAAAGCTTCTCTCTGCACTGTTGTCAAGCATGCAATTCACCGACGTGTCGTAGGCTCCATTTTTATCTGTCACATTCGTTTGCGGGTGATGGCCGCCGATGCTCGGCTCATTAAGAATTCTCCCCCCTCCTCCTGCTGCTGCTGCATGTCTCCTTGAGAGCAGAAAGGCTGTGACTCTGGCTCACGTTCGTCCTTGACTGACACCCCCATCTTTTCTTTCTGAATTTTCAATTTAAACTTCCTCTGATTCTTTTTTCCTTTTTCTTACTTTAGTCTCGTTAGATATATCTTGTCTCTCTATTTAGTTTTTTCTCAAGTCCCATATGCTGTCCTTTAAATTTTCTTTCAATCTGTTTTCATCCTGTCTTCATAAAACATACTGATTCCCCCTCACGCTAGTCTGTTTACTGTTTCTGACCATGTCTTTTTCTTCCTCCCTGTGTCTCTTTCTCCTTCTAGGAGCTGGTGGGCAGTAACCCACCGCAGAGGAACTGGAAGGGAATAGCGATCGCCCTTCTTGTCATTCTGGTCATCTGCTCGCTGATCGTCACCTCCGTCATCTTGTTGACACCAGGTACGTGGCGCAAGACAATGGGGAGGAGCCACAACACTCTCCACCACACATCGCAGTGTTTACGAGGCTGTTATTATGCACAGACATGCCCATTAGTTCCACAATCAATCTCACCACTAACAATGCAAAGAATAACACGTGTTTCCGTATGTGTGGATCACGCTCCCATGTAACAACTCGCAGATGCACACAGTATATCACAGTCAGCTTCTGCTTGGTCACTCTTGCTGTATCAGCCACATTTAGTGAAGGTCAGTAAACCTCATTGAAGTCAGCTTGTGCAACACTGCTTTCTTCATAAATGCAGTCTCCATCTGTCTCCTTCGCTTAGTCTTCCTTTTTTTCTCTCTACACACACATTTTGGACTTTTAAATTCCTCTTAAGGCATCTGGTTTTGTTTGAGAGTGACCTTCAGGTTTTCTTTTTGCACATTTACATGAAAATTTAATCAACAGGCCATCTGTTTTTATTCCAACTCGTAAAGTTTCTTGATATTTTATGCTTTGCCAGAGCCACATCAGTCAACATAACTCCGTATCGGTGTGCTCTATAATTCAGTTACAAAGACAGTAATAACCATGCCGTTGTTTATGTTTTGCTGTCACAGACAATTTCAGCTAACGTCTTTGAGGATGGCGGCAAAGCAGGGTCAAAGATTGTAAAACAATGTCAGTGTTTTGCTTTTGTTTATAATCCTAAGAGATCTAGACAGGTGTCAGAGCCGCAATCTCACTAGCGTAGACGTAAGCAGGTGTTAGAGCAGCGAGCCCTAAAAAGGCTTGTCACCTCTCTAACTGTGACCCGTTCCTGTCCTGGGGTGTTTGTTATGGACTCAGATGAACTTGAGCTGCTAATGTTGCACTTCTGAACAAGGTGGGCCAGCGGGAGTCAGACAGAAGCGAAGATAGGGCAGGTGGTGTATCCTGCCTGTACCTCGCCCTAATCCGTCCCCTCGCTGTGTGCTCAGCCAGAACTACTGTTCCGCTCCAAGTCTTGAGACAAGCCTGAGTCCTCGCTGCAACTCATGGGCCCCCAGAAGGCTGCCGGTTATAAGAGCTGTTTCTAGAGGATATGTGGTGTTTTAGAGGTTACTGGGATATTACAATATGTTCTGGTCTCATCAAATGCGGTTGTGAAAGTCTGTTAGCATTAATTAAGTACCCTGAGTAACTTAGATGAGGGCGAGGATGATGCATCTCCATAAATCATTCCTGAAGGACAACAGTTTGTGTAAACACAATTTATTATGCTTCTTTTCAGGGTTATGACATTCAGCGCGGATTGTTAATTGAATCCCTGGATTCTAAAAAGTCAAACAGATTTTTTTTTCTGTACCCACTTTAAGGAAAGTGCATTTTTATTTCTTATGTTTTAATGAATCAACACACGAAGTAACAAGGCATGCTTTCACATTTGTGATACTTTTAACAATATTTAATACATTTATTAAGTTAATTATTGGGATACACTGTTTTGTATTCCAGATTTCTTTCAACCAGTGATTTCTTTTTTCATCTTTTGTCAGATACATTTGACATTCTGTATGTATTTTAGACAAGTCTTCAGACTCGCGGTGTAACATTACACAGAAGTCACAGTTTGGTTCACCGCATGGTTACATTTCACAGGTTGGTAGACGTGCAGTACAACGGGGACAAAAGCAACAAAAAAACCCAAATGTGTAAGGCTTGGTTTCTTATTTTGACAGTAGTGTAAGTTAAATAGTACATATACAGCCGTATATTTTCAGCTGGGAATCACTGTTGTGAATTCTGGGTCCGCATTACAATCATCAGGCTTCACACGTAGGCTACATGCACTGAACTGTAATGTCTGCATTGTGACAGTTTGGGACCAATGCATGTATCGTTACACCCATGAAACTGTACTTCTGATCTCTATGGGGCTATTTTTATACAGTATACAGTTTTATACAGTTTGAGTTTCTGTAAAGTTCAAACAAAAAGCTTGTCAAAGCAATGAAGGAAAAATCACAACTTCAATCTGCCTTTTTTGATATCATTTTTTTGGGCATTTTCTATTTTATTATGATAGTGATAGTAGATAGAGGGGTGATGACGTGCAGCACGAGGCCTGGGCCAGACTCAAACCCAGGCCGCTGTGGCAGCTTTAATACGTTGTAGGTGCTGTACCAGGTGAGCTACCAGGCTATATATGTAATTAGCCCCCCCCCATTTTAAATGGGCCCAACATCATCAACAATTTGGAACAGTGTTTAAGTGCTTTAGGGAGGATTTCTCTATTAAAATGCTAAAGCCAACAGTCTTTCAGAACAACTTATTTTTGCTGTAATTACACATCTAGGGCAAATGTTTTGCGAGCAAAGGAACCCTGTTCTGAGCTGTGAACGGCAGCAGCGTGGATCGAGTGAGGAGCTATGAGATAGCGTGTTGTTTCTACTCAGTTAGAAGGGTTTGTTGATGGATGTTTCTCTGCCAGACTGGCCAGCCAGTTTCTAACTGCTCCTGACAAGCACTTTGTTCTCACACACACACACACACATACACTGAATTCAGGTCTCCTGTTCCCTTTCTGACAACCTATGTCTGCTGTAACTGATAGCTCCATATTACTAAGAGGCTGCTCTGTTCTCTATATCAATACCACTAGGTCAGATGTTCACTATTGATAAAGGAGTGTTTTTCAGACTCAGAGATGTCAGGCTGACTGACAGCTTTCAGAAAATGTGTGATGATGACAGACACGCTATGTTACTCCAGCACATACAGTGAATACAGCCAGTGAAACCATTACTCAGAGCCCCATAATGCCATGTGTTATTTAAAATGTTAATGTTGATGTATTTTTGCCACAGGCATTTCTCAGAGTGCCAGCAGTGTTTAACAACAAGACGTTTTTTTTTAAAAATCTGAAACCTCAACATCTCCCGATACCCTCTTCTCACTATACTGATATCAGCGCTGTCTTTGTTGCCACGTGTCACATCTGTAAACCTCAGTCTTGGGTACGAGGCTAGAAATTCCTACGGTGCTGAGAAGCGGAATAGCAGAAACCCTGAATATTATTATGAAATTGACCTTATTTAATGTGATTCGTCACATACTGGCCAATACCTAATCCGCTTAAAAGGTCAGAAGGAGTTCTAATCTGGTGTATTAGATCAGTCCATCCCTACAAGATCATTTGTCCTCTGATTAACTGATGCTAATTTTATGTAAGTAGCTAGATTGGGCTGAGCAATATGACCAAGTCTCATATTCCGATATTGGTCATTTCATACGTATTAGATGTCAAAGCATATGTTCTGTAAATTCAATGAATAAATAGTTTTATAGACGAAAAAAGAACAACATGGAAAGGCCCATTTCTTGTTACATTTTGAAGGATATGCTCAACAGATAAAAGGTATTTACGCATATTTGATTGTTTTTCTCCTTTTATTTCAAAGCTTTGCACACATTTTCCATTAAACATGTAACAAAGTATAAAATATTCATGTGTAAAATGTAGAAATCTAAAAAAAAAAAAACTAACCACTTCAAAATAAAGTCAGTGGTGGTGAGTGTTGTGTGTTTTCTTGTCTGTGTCAGACTTTTCGTGCCCAAAACATGTCCATGTGCCAGAAGTAGCCTCTATTCTCAGCTGGTCGGAATTCATCTCCTGTTCAGAATTACCCCATTCTGTGTGCATGTTCACTCTCCTCCAGGTTTGTTTGTGTTGCCTCATGCAAATTTCCGGCCTGCATCTGTGCCGTGAAGAACACCAAGCGTCGCCCGAGTGACAAGGAATATAAAGAGCGCGTCGTAAAGAGTGTGATTTGTGACACGGAATACAATACAAGAGCAAACCATGAACGATGGATGTTTTTTTCTTCCGTCATATTGCACAGCCCTACACGTAGATCAGCATCATATCATATCATATTATATTTTGCGTTTTTCTCTTTCTCTTACATGGAGCAAGTTGTTATCGGGCACGTGGCAGACACAGAAACCTGGTTGTGGTGTTAAAATGCCACAGTATCCTTGTTTTTCTCAGTGTAATCCACATTTAATTCTCTCAAAGCAGCATCAGAAGCTATCGGAGGGTTTATCAGTTCTGGGTACTACTGATACACACATATAACTATGACACTGCTTAATGTAGTCGCTGGCACTTTCTCAGAAAATTAATCTTTTTTCTTCTTCTTCTTCTTCTTCTTCTTCTTCTTCCAGGTGGTGAAAACCCTATTTTAGACTGAAACCAGATTAGGATT
>JAPQRN010000014.1:2645756-2664541 GCA_037367275.1 Coranthus polyacanthus
GTTCTTTTTAGGGATGTTCCCAGAACTGCATCATTTACGTTGGTCAGTCAAGTGTTAGAGAAGAATATCAAAACTTATATCAAACCAATTTGATTACATCAAAATGTTCAATATGGAAGTTGCTTGTAGTGTGTGTCTGAATTTCTAAGCTGACAGTGGTTGTTGTTACACACAGTCGCAGCAGTAAAGTCCTCCACTGTGTGATGGCCGTTGCAAGGCATTAGAGACAGTTGTTTGCTTAGTAATGGAGTCGCTAACGTGGAAAAACAACCAGCTTCTAGCACAGAACAGACACAGCACTGACTTCCATATAGAAGCTTTAAATTAGAGTTAGTAAATAAAATGTTGGTCTTTACACGGGGGATTACAAAGGGTTTACATCTGAACATATTGTTCAGTAAAAATCTTAGAACATAATCTCTTTTGATTATTGTGCTTTAAAATAAAAAAAAAAAAAACCCAATTATATAGAAGGACTTTTAATAAACGTTGGACCGTGTTGTGAGCCTCTAACTGGTTTAAATGCACGTTGTTAGGACTTTTTAGTTTTATTGTCCAGTTTAAAACATCACTAAAACTATTACTACATTTAAAAAAGCAACCTTCCCAACCTCGCATATATGTTTCTGTAGATGAAAGTCCACGTTATACTCTATTACCTGAATGACCTGGTCTCTGATTTTCTCTGCCTCACTCCAGTGCTTCACCTTGTAGTGTGTCTCTTTCTGGCGCTGCTGCCTCTGCCTCCCTGGAGTGAGGCTGGGTTAGGGCTGTGCCCAGGGCAGGAGGCTGTATTAATAAGACATACTGCCATGGAAAGGTATAGATCAGAGGAGAAAACAGCGCCCTGGGCTAATGCACAGCAAGTGAAGGTGGAGAGAAAAGAGAATGAGGGGAAGAAAGGGGAAACAGCTAGAAGGAGATAGACTGAAGGGAGGACATCATGCCTACGGTACTGTGAAAGAATGGATGCTCTTAGGATTTGAAAGGGTAGGAAACAAAGAAGTGGAAGGGTGAAAGAGGGATGATGAGGTCTAAAATGATGAACTCAGCAGGAGGGCTTATGAAAGGGCAGCGATGGGAAGGATTTGAGAGATCTGAGGTATATCTGAGGTGTCTTGGAGCGTGTGGATTGAGAAGAAGCAGATCAGCATTTCAGTGAGGAATAAAGACAAAAAGGTGCCTTTAAGAAATGTAGTTTAGAGCTGGAGTTGAAAATGAAGCCAGGCTATGAAAATACAGTAAGTCACAAAGCAAAATAATGTCTAGCCAGTCTCTCCGACTGCTGGTTTATCACTACATCTTTCTTTTCAAACATTCCAGCCTCATCGTACCATGTCATATATAGAAGTACGGCCGTTCATCAAGATGCTAAACGGAGTCAAACTGAAACAATGAAGCATGGTGAAATAAAGCAGCCCTCTTTTATTTATCACTATGATTTCCATGAAGGAGTCCATTTTATGTCCTTGTTAGCATGCCGATGGTTTTTAACAAGGAGACAAAAGCTCTTGAGGGGCGTTTGGCAGTGCCAATCTAAAAATGTCTAAAACTGCTCTCCCAAGCACGTTCTCAATGAAAGCCATTGTGATGGTAATTTTGTCACCCCTAATGGACAATTAGATATGCTAGCAGATAGAGAGCACTCTGCATAACAATCTCTGGGTTCTAATTACCTCACCAAATGGCGTGGTTGCTCGTGCGCCTATGGATCACTAAAGCAATAAGACAGAGGAAGGTGAAAGGGGGCAGTTGCTGTATTAAACTTATCCTTCCCTGATAAAAGCCTGATGGATGAGGAGCCGTGTGAACTTTCATACATCTGTCAAATAATGGCTCCCTTCAAGGGTTTCCTCCAGTGGCCCAGGCTGTGTTTGCGCTGGAAGCCTTTGGATACAGGTGTAGTGAAAGGTATTCCTCTATGGCATTAGAAAGTAAATTAGATCGGGGAGTGTCTTATGAAATGCGCTTAAACATTAAATGTACAGCGTCTTGCCTGTCGCCGTGACAAAGTAGTGAAAGGTCAACATATACATAAAGTCGACACGTAGAAGTTCTGTTGTACTGAATTTCTGCAGAAAATCACAATCACAAGCTGTGTTTTTATCTTGGGGGGGGAGTCTTTGTCTTGTAATTGTAGCGTAAAGGCCTATAAAGGTTTCACTTTAACTTTTAGAGTCTGGTTTGTCAGGCTTTCAAACTATCTCAGAAAACCTTCACCACCGAATTGAGCCAAATCCTTTGACAGCAATTTTTTTTTGGGATTGCTCCAGACCTGAACCTGCCTAAAACAAAACTGAATTCATTGCCGTTTACTTCTTTACTGGCTCGACAAGCAATTTTTCTGAAGTGGAAGGATTCTGCTCCTCCTTCCCCCTGAATAAGAAATGTTATGCCCTGTATGAATCTTGAAAAGCCGTTACACATGGAACGTAGCTCAGACTTGATTTTTGATTTGATTTGATTCTATTTTCTTTAAGTTTTGATTTGAAATGTCTTGACTAATTTGTTCCATTACTATTAAAGTATACCACAGATGTTTGATCTGTATCACTGTTTAGAATTTCAGTGTATCTATCCATTATTTAATTGACTTTAATTGTCAGCTGTGGATGTCTGTGTGCTTAGGCAGAGGAATGTGTTGTGAGTGTTGCTGAGAAAAACAAATTCAAAGTACAGCCACAATTTATTAATCTCTGAGAATGAATAAGGAAACCTCTGACAGAATGAACGTCAGTTCAAACTGCTAAACAGCAATCTACAAACACAAGACCATCAGAAACCTAATTCCTTAAAGTGCAAGGTGCATTTGCATTTTAATACGTACATTTGATTTACAGTACATTCTTAACAAAGTAAGGTTACGGTGTGGCAGCAAATAACGTTTGATTAATTTCTGACGACAAAATTGTGATCACAATCATTTAAATGAGCAAGTTTTCTTTAATATGTCAGCCTATTACTTTCTGACCTGACTGTCCCTTATTGGTTGACGATAGAGATTAATAACAATATATTTTGCAAAGAGGCGATAAACTGTAGCATTTCGGAAAATGTAATTATGTTTTCAAGAGAAAGCATTAGGGATATGGACGCCATCGTGTCGGAATTTTGATTGAATTTCTCATTTTATGAAACAAAAACGAGCTATGCATATTAATTTGACTGGTTGCTAATATAATACTAACCCATTGTTTTTAAATTCCCTTGATCCCACTGTTCTTATTGTTTACACAAATCCACAGGATTCACAATAATAAGAAATAATTGAGTTAATTCATTTAATTCCATGTTTTCCTACTGGTACTATGCTCACACTAATAACATCCTTTGTAGACACTAAGTGATCTTTTGCTCATGCTGTCTCACGTCAAGTGAGCAACATTTGTTCAATACTTGTTGAGTGTCCACTGTTACAGGCTTTCTGTGTAAGGAGCTTAATTACATCTCTTTTGTGAAAGGGCAGTGAGTGTGTTGAGCCTGTGGGTCAGACAAATGCCCACAGGCTAAACATGCACTCATTTTAGGATGCCGGGTCCTGCTGCTGTGTTTCTCCCAAGACTCATTTTGTTGTATTTAGAAAACAGTTGGATCTACACAACGCAATGCTGTTATTGTGAGTGTGTGGCTTTAGTGATTTGTTGCGTGTCTGCCGAGTGCTTAAGAGGATGTTGTTGTTACTCATTTGCTACATTAAACATCTGTCTTTCTCCTTCCAGGTAACGAGCTGTTGTACCGCAATCGAGATGGCGATGTCGTCAAGTTCAACGTTGACACCAATGAGACAACCGTTTTGGTGCACAACAAAAAGTTTGTAAGTCCTCTTTTCTTTTTCTTTTATTCTCACAATGACAGAACTGTAGTGAAGGACTGTCTACCCACAAGTTGAATTAAAACTTTTCCTAGAGTGTCAGCACATCACAGCACCCAAAGCTCTTCTTTATTACAAAGCTCAATCAAATGATCCATTATTACTGTGAACTGTGAGCTGTGTAGTCAACACTTGGGGCCCGGATATGTGGGCAATGTTGAGATGGAGATGCATCAGCACTGCAGCAGCAAGGGTGATGATACACAACATTATGTCTACCATCAAATCAGCAAGCCTTAGTGCAGAGATTAATGCAACTCCCATTTGCTTCAGGAGCTGAGCCATCCATCAAACGCAGTCATTTAAGGAGTAGTTAAATGAAAAAATACTACGCATGGTTAAAGGTCTCATCTTTTTGTCTTTTCTCTCTCCTTTGGTCCTCAGGAAATGTACAAAGCCAGCAAGTACGAGGTGTCTCCTGACTTGAAGCATGTGCTGCTGGCCTACAATGTTGCACCGGTGAGCCTCTCATTTGTTTGCTTGTTTTTTGAATTAGCAAACTGACAGCGGAATATGTCAGCCACCTCCACTTGGGGAGGGGTGAGGTACAGGCTTGAGAAGAGGGTGATGGTGGCAGAGAGGGAAGAAAGGGGGGAGAAAGTAATCATGGCAGAGCGTGAAGGCCTGTCGCACACCACTGGCTGTCAGCGATGGTGGCGGAGTCAGCACAGCCGAGCGGAACTGTCACGAGGGGGGCATGAAACACAAACAAACCCCCTCGGCGCTGCACGGGCTCGCAGGAGGCGAGATAAGATCCACTGTAGGGACAGGAAGTACTGGCTAGGAATTTATGATTTCTGCACAATCCAAAATAAAATGTCCTGTGACTACACTGCCTTGATATGCATCAAAGTATTTCGACTCGAGCTCAAATATATTAAATCGTTTTGCTTGCTGATGCTGTGCTGACTCCATTCGGCTTCACCACCCAGTCGCTGTGGAGAGTTTGTGCCTTTTGATACTTTGTGAAAGATGCTGGCAGGTATATAACCTTGTCTCATTGCCTGAGATGAATAGGGAATCTTACAGCACACTAGAGATCTCTAGTGTTTTGTTCTGCGTGTGTTTGCATTTATTATTCCATCCATACTTTCATCACCTTGATAGATGGCAGCGAGCGTCCTATGCGCTCCCTGCGGCAGCATACACTCGTATTCACACTCGCAAATGCACTTTCACGCTCACTTTGTATGAATCATGACGGTTGATGATAAATATGTTTGCATACTAACACACACAACATAAACTAACCTCCTTGGAATGTAAATGTCTTTTTCTGAACATTTTCCTTCACTGTTCATAAAATTTGTAGCATACACAAGATAAAACTGTCCACCAGTCGTTATTGTTGGAGGGGAACGTCTTCTAAGAACTGTTCATAAACAGTTATGAGTTTTAATGCATGGAAGGTGGAGATAATTTCAGGTTTGTAGGGCAGGTATTTAAAATAAGTCTTCCTAACCTGATTACAGGAGCACATTCACACTTTGCAGAAGACTATGACATCCAAAGGAGTTTCTAGTTATTTACAAGAAGGCTTCTATTCATTTTTAATTGTTTGAAAGATATCGGCCTCTCAAATCAATATGTGTGGCAATTAAAGTGAGCACTATACAATACTGACACCATCATGTTTCCACAAAATAGCATGGCTCTTATTTTGTTATTTTTAACTCTGCAGGTGCGTAGGAGAGGGACCAATGGTTCAGAAAGTTGAAAAGGACTCCTGGCACTGTCCAACTTGCAATGATTTATATTCACTGCTACATTTCATTTTAGTCCTTCTTTGGGCAAATGGTTTCTCATCGAGTATGCTTACATGCACACTAATATTCCATTATTATATATTGTAAATATCGTCATGTTTGGAATTTGACAGGTGTAAAGAGCACATTCCATTTGAATATTCTGAATTAGGCCTTTTTCCGACTAAGACGTGGGATATGCTGACATTATTACGATTTTATGAAGATTCTTTGGACAAGTATACAGCGCTGGGGCTAGAGACAAAGATCCTCTCTGGTAGAGATGGATGCTCCAAAGAAAAGTCCACATTTCTGCTCGGAAAGGAGAAACACGTCTACTTTTAAACATTATGAAAGAGGATATCCGCAGGTTTTTGCATCTGAGCAAATGAACAAACAAAAAAGCTGACCTTTTCAAGAGTGTGTAAGAAGGAATGAAAGATGGAGGCCGTGTTCACAACGGTGGAACGTCTGCCGCCAGTGGAAAACTTTGAAAAACCACTGTTTTTAATCGGGGTACGCACGGCTGCATCCAATCAGGAATATTAGTGGATTTTTAATTTCCATTAGCCATGTAAACTGCTTTTAAACAAGAATTGTGTCTTTTCAGAATGAGGGCAAAAACAAGAATATGTTGTGCATGTAAACATAGTCTGGTACCAAAATCTTGCACTAAATATATCAATATAAGTTTTTCTTTTTGTAACTTTTTAATTTTCAAAGAACACATCCCTAAATCTCATAAAACTGACATCCACACTTGTTTCCCTAAACTGCCGAAATCCCACACAGTGCCATATGTTAAGATGTCACTGTCACCTGTTTCATGCACAATGACCTGATGTTCCTTTCGTGCTGCCTCTTCTTCCAGGTGTACCAGTATTCCTACACAGCCTTCTACATTATCTGCAGTCTGGAGACTCCGTAAGTAGGCGACACGGCACCTGTGTCCCATTTACATTGTACTGCATTATCATTATCTTATCGTGTAATATCTCACATGACCTTGCGGCCCATGACTGGCTCTTCTCACACCCACTCACCCACAGCGCGACCCACACTGTTAACCTCCACACAACAGTGGTATCTGTGAAGTCAAAGGATTATCGAGTCATCTTTGGCCTCTAATGGCAGCTGGAGGTGCCACATTTACACATCCTCATCTACTCCTGTCCTCCTTGGCAACAACACACAAAAACAAGACACACAACGAAAGTAACAAGTAAAAATAGCAAGAAAAATCTTCACAAGTAGATGCAAAAGGTTAGCTGATAAAGAGATGCTATAATGTACTGGGGAGTAATGTAATAATATTAATAGTAATAATAATTCAGGTTTTAAAATTGGTTTCAGAAAAAGCCTTTTGGGTGTCAGTTTGTGTCTAGTACCTTTCATGTCCTTGAGTGCTGAACAATGAAAATGTCTCTAGAAAGAACAATTACAGCAACGATTATTAATGAAGCATGACACGTCTGCGCTGTTTGCTGCAATTAATTTTCATTTGTTTTTTTTTTATGTTAATATCTGAAGGATTTGTTGAATACGTGTATTATTTCAACAAGGTTACATAACTCCTAACCTACCGTAATTATAGGAAAGATTAATAGAAATGATTAAAGGAAAGGAGAATGTGTAGATTAGAACCTACTTAAAAGACATTATGGACCAGTAATCCTCACCTTTAAAAAAAAAAAAAAAATTATAAATTATTAAAATTAAATTACTTTTACCCAGTCTCGATATGACAGCACTGCCAGCGGCTGACCAAATCTATTTGTGTGCTGCCACCCAGTGGTAATGTACCATAACGTCCCGCTTAGCTGATGACCTCATTCATCTCCGCTCCAGACAAAGACATAGAGGCAGTGGCACCTCTAATTCTGCAGCCTGCACTGCGCAGCACTTTTCCCAATAAGGAGGGGTGACACTGTTATAGAGCTCTGGTATTTATGGATACACTTAAACCTTTGTTCTCAGACGTGCTACACGTGTTCTTCTCCCGAAGCAGTGCTGGAAGTAGACACTCACTGTGTACATGTGTCCGCATTTCTTTCTGACAGAACTCTGACAGTTTTCTCTGTGTTCCTCAGGGAGACGTGGAACTTGAACCCTCCTGAGGTCCGAAATGCTCAGCTGCAGTATGCGGGCTGGGGACCCCAGGATCAACAACTGGTAAGAACTACAATTCCAGTGAATCCCTGCTCTCATGACATTCAAAAATTAGATTTAGACCATCCTATAATACACACTGATGAAATGTCTGAATAGAAAAAATAAATATGATGATGTACAAAGTAGCTAAAGTGCTGAGCCATTATATGTAACATTTCCACATTAAAATGTCTAAAGACAACTGGGCCCATGTTATATATTTTCTTTACTTGTGTAGTTACATTCTATCAAACGTTTCCAACAATGTTCAAATTCAGAGAAATCTATAGTTTTATTCAATGAAATGTTACTTGCAACTATTTAATTTGAATGAAATGACTAATATGAATATACAACACCAAGTGCAATGTGAATAAAACCACGTTACATTACATTAATACATTTCCTCGTCTGTAAACATGGTTTCTACCTCAGTCACGTCAGACATATTTTCATCAGTGGTGGTGAAAACAACTCCCATGATCCCACACTACTTCACAACGCCATCTACTGCATCATTTGGTATTGTTTTGGCTGAGACGCACCTAGCGGCAGAAATTGCATACCGTACATTTAAGGTAATGACAGCTGAAAGCTTGTGAAGGGTCTTGTTTGTGTCCTATCTTAAAGGTGATTTGGTGTTTGCACGTGTCAATGGATGTGGCCCAAGAGGATTTGTCCTTCACAGGACCTGAGGACCAGGCTGAACCTCCTCCTTCCCCCACTAATGAGAAATTCAAGCCTCACAGAGAACGAAATCAATGGTGCATTTCTCTCAAATTGCAAAGTCAAATATTCCAGGAAGTTCACCTTAAACAGCTTAGTGATTACCAGTGGTATGAAATTACCAGTGGTATAAAATTACCACTAAAGATTACAGCTGTAATTATCATGAATATGGCCAGAGGTGAGATGAGGGGTTTCAGTTAAATAGTCATGTAACTTCAATTTACTCATAACACCCTCTGATTCACAACATAACCAGGCAGCTAACAAGAACAAACAGTAGGTTGCATGCCTGACTGCTAGTATTTACATCCTCCAGTTGCTTTTCTATTGATGTACTTCGTGTGATGGATTTACCAGTGATTGATGAACACAAATACCTGATAAACACTTCATGGTCACGTTACATTTCCTAACTTTGCGAGTTGACCAGAATGCCCTTGACTGGTCCATTACATTCACTAATTGACCAACGCATTATGGATTTTTGGGAGACCTGAGGCTACAAACAACAATTACGTCCAGATTTCTTGGCCGACTTTAGACGAGACTTTGAAAAGGGCCACGTCTTGCTGAATCTGTCTAGAATTACTGCGAGCGCTTTGAAGTATCCATTGAGAAAAGCTAATCTTTATAGACAAAAATGTCAGTGTTGTGGCTCATACAAACTATTTTGTCCCGTAGCATGTAAAGCAGCCTAATGATTCTCTGAGTTTTCCCTATAAATAAATTAAATAGTCTTGTGTTGAATCGCAAGAAGCGAAGCAATGGCCCTTTGCAATTCTTCCAAGATGAGTCATCTTCCGCCTCCATCATCACACAGTCTAACTTGTCAAAGCATTAATGAGCATCAGTCTGTTGGTTTGCAGGGCAGACACACTGTAAGTGATTACATCCAGCAGCACAATGCTATTAATTACCTGTTATCTCGTCAGTGGATTAATTAACACTGTCGCTAGATTGATATAGCCTCAAGTTTCCCACCATTAGTCATGAAGTGGTTTTACTTCCAGCAGGCGTGTTATGAAACTGAGCAGCAGCTGGTTTCCCTGAAGGTTCAGATGCCCTCTGTTGAAAAGGGTGGAGGTTGAAGTGAGATCTACTAAAACAAGCACATAGAGAATGCAAGATCAGGCATATGCCTTTATGTTTCGACACCTAATATACATAAATCAGCCCACCTGTTGTTCTCTTCTTAAATGTGTAATGCACTCTATTAAGGGCACTCTATTTTACTTTCCCGTAGAGGCGTGCATGGATAAGGGCGTACATACCCATGCAATTGAAATGTCATTTTTTTCCCTAGTTTCTCGGCACAATAATGTTTAATGCGAGAGGAAACTGACTCTGACATGTAAAGTTCCCCCTTTAATACCGTTTGAAGACAGGTGTTGTACAGATAACATATCTATATATATATCATAAGAGTGTTAATAATGGTACTTTTTTTTTTCATTGTGGCAGAATAAGTTTTTCCTCATGAGGCAGCCTATACAAACCAAACATAAGTAGTCTCTCCAGAGTTTGTCTAAACTGCTCCACTTAGTCTCAGGATAAATGTGGATCCCAGCCATCACTGGCAGTGTTCTACCTTCCTTCAGAGAACGGGGCCAGGTCTTCTCTCTGTGCTGCGACCTAGATTAGCTTCTATACAGGGACTCCATCTGCACTGAAAGTGGCACGAAACCACACGGGCCCCTAACTCGCGTCTTCTCAAGACAAACTAATTTTGTCAGATTCTGAGGTACTTTTAAATGGATGCAGGGGTTGCTGCAGAAGTTTTTACCGCATGTACCACATACCAAATTATTTTGACAAGGTGTATTATTAAAGTTTAAGTAAACCTAAAGTAGTGCAAGTTTGCATGGTCAGGTAGCAGCCACTTCACAGAATGATGTGTAAAGGAAACAGGCAGTAACAGCAGGTAGCTAGAGTATTGAATTTCTTTCTCTACATCGTCCTATCATTTCAACTGCTTAAAGTGAATATTTTTTGGAGAATAATTCACACACTGATACCATGATACCAGCTCGAGGCCAAGAGATTCCATAATCCTTGAGATACTGAGCGAACCCTTTTCTGTAATAGCCTGAGATTGATTTCAGCATGGCATTAAGGCTGTAACATTTTAAAATTCTAGCCTCAAGAGCCTCCCCGCCCCACCACGCTCACGGTGGGTGCTGATGATCTATTATGCTCTGTAATGAAAGAGTTGACCTTCAGTTATCAGGAAAGCCCTGCAGGCCTTTCCCAACAGGGCACACAATGTGGAGGAGAGTGTCAAAGTCAAAATCTGCTCCCAAGGTTCGCTGTCTTATTAGAAATTGAAATGGTTTCTTTCTGTTCTTTGTACCTTTTGTCAAATCTGGTCATCTGGTCAAATAAAGAGCTGCTATTGCCAATATGTGCACTGATCTCTGGTGTGTGGCAGGTGAACAAATGCCATGTTAATGTGTGTTTCAACCCTGGAGTTGATCTTGGCTGTGGTAGCATAACTTTAGCTCACCCAGATTTTCCCCCTGCAATATAATGTGTCTATATAAATGCCAGTCTGTTCTCCTGTGCGTGTTGATAATAATAATAATCATGCAACAGCTTTTTTTCCTGTAGGGAAATTCTCTTGCAGCAAGGCTGCCAGTCAGGGTCAGTTACAGATCAGAGTCTCCAAACGCTGGGATTTAGTGTCTTGTTGAAGTCGATTTTAGCAGAAAGCAGGAGCTGCTTGCAAATGTCCACTGATCCTGGGTTTTCAAATTGAAGGTTTGCTGTATTCATCCATTCATTCATTTTCTGTAATTACTTAATCCTTTGCAGGGTCGTGGGGGGGGCTGGAGCGTAGCCCAGCTGACATTGGGCAAAGGCAGGAACATCCATGTGTTCACGCTGGACAGGTCGCCAGTTCATCACAGGGCTGATATATAGAGACAGACAACCATTCACTCTCTCATTCACACCTAGGGCATGTTTGCTTTACTCTTTGTTCTTTCAGATCTTCATATTTGAGAACAACATCTACTTCCGCTCAAAGGTGGAGAGTCGCTCCATTCGTCTGGTCTCCACCGGCAAGGAAGGCGTCATCTTCAATGGACTCAGTGATTGGCTGTATGAAGGTAAGGCAGAAAAAAAAGCAATGGTTTTAGAGTGATAATAGCTTTAACATTAGAACCACCAGGTAGTCGCTACATTCTTAAAACTGCCAAGGGGTCAAATTTACCCGTGCACCATTTGTAGTTCACAAAAAATGTCCTCTATCATTGTATTAAGTAATTCTCCTCAAAAAATCAATAGATTTTTATCGGGCTAAAGTTTACTCAGTGGAGGTTCTAGGTATAAATGCTCATATTTCTCATCTGGATTTAACAATAAACACAAAACAAGTTTAGGAGAAGTCAAAAACTGGGGAGATTCAATATATTATTAAGGCATAGTAATGCACAATTAAACAGTTTTTTTTAACTTGATGACTTTTTTTTTAGTCATCATAACTGAAAAAAAAGTCAACAAGTTTGACTGAACTTGACTAAAAGTTCAGTCATGATGACCAGTGAGCTTGTCTGTCCTTTATCTTACTTACAGGAGCACATGTAATAATGATATGTGCCAACATGCTTCCCCAGCGTCTGTATCTCATTAGTATCTTCGTCATGTAGGACTTGCTTTCCTGCGGGTAAATTAAAAATGGAAACTCGCTCAATTTGCTTTTGCGTTGCACCACTGTGAAACTGAATAACTGTTCTACATCAGCTGATTTCCATTAATTCAGTGGTGGCGTTTGCTGTACACACTCTGATACAGATGTCATGATGCTTTCCAAGCGTCAACACCAACATCAAAGCTCATCTGTGTGCCTCACAGAAGAAAAAAAGGGGACAAGTACTGTGTTAGCATTCAACTAATGAATTTATATCTGCTGCGCTGGGTGAACTGTCTGCTCCCGTGGAAGAGTTGTTTAATAACATAGCAAGAAGGAGATGGGGTAGCTGCAGACTCATAGATACAGATAGCAGAAATAGAGACAGCTTATGATATACAACAAGCTGTTATTTCGTGAGTAACACTATAAAACATCACATATCTGTTTGATAATGTGAATAAATGCCACCTGGGAGGCCTCAGAGGATTTAGAAGTGTGACACCGAGGTCTTCTGAGGTCAGAAAGAAGAGCCGGATGTTTCTCCTGTTTTTATTTAGTGTTGTGACTCCTCTTATCTGTGCATTAGCCCGCCTGACATTTGAAACCACGTCCATCCTTCAATAGCAACATCCATTCTCAGCCATTTAAACATTAATCAGTGTGATATTGCAGTGTCTGACCCTCTGACTCTTATTTATGGGCTGCTGAAGGCTTTGTAATTTAAACTCATCATTTATTGACTGGATAAATCTTTGCCTGAGCGATAAAGCACAGTATCTCTTTTGATCATAATGGGATGGGAGTATGGTGTAGATAAACCAAAATACAGTTTGTCTATTTCTGCATGGAAATTTTCCTGTAGTGAACGCATAGATGTGGTCTTGACATGTGTCCAGTCCTTTGATTTGAAAAGTATAACCTTGTGAATCTCTTGCAATCACTCGTTTTTATGTCCTGCTCATATGGACTGCAAAAGTGACTTTTACATTATTTTTTTTTTAAATACAAATCGCATATTATCGTTCGCCTACTATTTCAGCTGTTTAATATTTAAAGCTGCAGGAGCCAAAATCAGACAGAATTTGAAAATCCGCACCTTCCCGCTGCAGCTCTCTCCTCTCGGCCCAAATCATCATCAAATCTGATGGAACCTGATCAGTGATTGGTAATTACAGCTGTCAATCTCATATTTAACTCCCCATGTGTATGAAGCTGTGATTTTCTACAGCCTGAAAACACAGTGTAAGACTAGACGCAGAAGTCTCTTGTCCTCTCAGACCACTTGAATTACAATATGCTGAAAGGTAATTATGGAATTTTTGTCCAGAGATGTCAAAAAAATTCTATCAAGCACTGCAGCTTTAACCCTTTTAGCATGTATCCGTTACTTTTAGTTTGCTGTATCACTTATACAACTTCTCTGCGTGCTCGCTTGCATTTTTTATGCACTCTCAACTGTGTTGTTAAAGGTTAAAGTTTAACTCCACCCACTGCATGATTCTGAAAAGTGCTAAAAAAAAAAACACTAGCAAAAGAGCAATATAATGGCTTCAGTTCCCTGTTGGACACGAGGTTTGATTTTGTAGCAAGAAATGGCGTGTTAAGCCATTTCCACCCATGAAATGCAGATTTTTCAAAATATTAACACCAGCATCGATGTGTTCCATCAAGTGGAGGCATATAATTCACTTCACAACTCAAGAAACATGTTTTGGTATCCTGTACCTCTTTAAGGTTAATGTTTCAAGTCATGTTGACGGTCATCTTATTTTAGAGGATCAACATGACGTGACATTTTCCCGGGTTTTTTCAGAAAACTTAGGCGCTGGAATCATTGACAAACCTTCAGTATTAACATACAGTCCAGTATCTGCGCTATGTTCAGAAGTCTACATGCTTTTTGCCATAATGCATTCCAAGCAGTTGATGATGACGTCTTGACTCTGTTTTTATCAGAACAATATTTCTTTATTTTTGCCGAAACAAAAGTCCTTTATTCCTATTAATGGTAAATTGCTTCAGAAAAAGGTCTATAAGCCTGTAAATAGATTTGGCATTATGCCCAGTGGTGATGTTAGCATCTGCGGGGGAGCTTACAAGCCGTGCCAGGTTGTGTAATGTTTACATTCATCAGTGAGACTGCAGGGCAGAAGATTTTCCATACTAATGACTCAGGCTATGTTCTGGCCAAGGTCAAGCTGAGGCTCAGACTGCCGCCAAGGAGAAATGAGGTCTTAAGCTCTGCCTGTCGCTCCGCGGCAGATTTGATGCTGAGGGGTGAAAGGTTGGCAAATAATCTCCCGGGCTTGAATATCCTTTGGCTTGCATTGCCTTCTTAATCCACAAATTTGTGTGTTCGTAGTATTGCATGGAGGAGAGACGGGAAGAGACGGGAGAAAAGGAAAAAAATTAAAAGCAAAATTTAAAAAAAGAGAGACTCGGCTAGGAAACCCGCCAGCTGTGTGTAATAGTCCAAAACGCCTCCGGAGAGTCTCGAGTGTTCTGTCATCTGTCGGCTGTCTGATTATTGAGGCTGTACTGATACTGACACATCCTGCAGTGTGACGCAGCCCGGGGAAACAGCTGTTTATTGGGCTCTGGTGCGCTGAGATAAAAACCCAACATTGCTTTGATTTAAGTCATGTATGCCCCATAGATGTTTGGTTAGATGACTGTTCGTGGAGTTGTTTTCTGTTTATCGCTGTTTGCGACTGAGCCTGCAGGGCAGAGCGTTACCACATAATCAACACTTGTGTGGTGGAACGAAGAAGGTTAATAAAGGGAATAAAAATGCTCGTTATAGTTTGGGAAGAAAACAAGCTGAAACTGACAGCACACACTTGGAAGGAGTTTTTCTCTTTAGTTCATCTGAGCTGCAGCACCTGTAGACAAAAATCAGGTTTATTTGTTAGTTTTTAGATTAAAAAAGTGAAAGTTTGACATCATTTAAAAAAAAGTTCTGTCAGTTTTTTTTTTTATTATTTTAGGACAAATCCCATAACCATTTAATCTATAAAGGATCTTTTTGGCTTGCACTTGCATTAAAAAAATTAGATTTCTACTTCAGTAATTGTTTTGTCTTTAATCAAATAAGACTCAAGTATTTGGGAAAATGGCTGAATGTTGCCTGAAATAATTTAATTTAATAAATGAACTTGCATAGCTGTGGGAACTAAGAAGCAGTAACGACTACTCTGTTGAAAGATGAAGAAAAGTTTCTGTTTCTGGAACTTTTTCCCTAAAATAATGCAACACAATCTCTGCAGAAAGTGAGGGTAAGACATGCAACAAGTGTTCCTGACTGACCGATGACTTAAGTAGACGACTGAACTTAAAGTTGAGGATAATACGTATATTGTATACGTATATGTATTGTATGTCAGAATGTTTCTGTTTTTTTTTCCACTGAACTGTACAGAGGCTCTGTAATTCCTCACCTCATTCTCTCACATGCTTTTCTGTTTTTTGTTCAGTTATCACTTGTATCACCTCAGTCAGCATCGTGGTAACTGGAAAGTATTTATAGTCACAGCTTGTTTTTTTTTTTTTATTATTTGCTGACGCGTTGGCTGGCAAACTACCATGTCATGTCTTCACATTGTGCTTATCGGTGCAGGAGGAGGGTCTGTCCGTGTTGTCAACTTATACATTGACATTTTCATCTCATGTATCTTAATATTTTTCCATGTTAGCGTATTTCTACTGCATATGTTTGGTCTGTGGGTGCCTCAGTGAAATAATAATAAAATGGTTTAGTTTCAGAAGTGACTGATGCTGGTGTTACTTCTGACTTCTGCGGTGGAGTTCTGGCTATAAATATCTGAGCACATTAAATAGCAGATATACTGCAAAACTGTAGATGTAGTGGCCCACTAAGATTTAAGACCAAAGCTGCAGTTATTCGTTTACTTCACTGCTGCTCTACTTTATGGATTTAACATGTGACACTGCTGCCCTCTGTTGGAAACATATTGCTATTAATCTATAGGCACAGTCACTTTCTCAATATAGATTCATAGTGCTGGGAAACTACCTTGTCACATAGTATATCTAATAGCATTTTTAATTTTTTTTTTGGCATAGCTTGAAATGAGGATGTTTAATTTGTCTTTTTCTCATTAGTTCACTCTGCCTGAATCTGTCACCTTGCACTCATTATTTCCCAGTGGCCACTTGACTCATGGTATCTCATGCATTAATAATGCCCTCTACTCAGTGAATAATGTAGTCTGCACAGCAGGAAGGAGAACATGGAGAGAGGAGATGAGCCTCAGACAGCTCACCTTGGTTATCTTTACAATGAGGTGAGGAAAGATAGGAGACATGATCTCATTACTGGAGAGAAAGAAAATGAGAGTTGGCTCATCAAAAGTGGCTCACTTCTCTCGCTATTACTTTCTTTCCCTTTTGTCCTCGCATTTTTTTTTTTTTTTTTTCGGGTACCTCAGCTCGCGCGTATGAGGATGCTTCTAGAAACTTAACTACTTTCTCCTTGACTAGCCAAGGTGACTGGGCGTCCCCAGCCGAGCGGATCCGACAGCCCCGCGGTCCCACTCCACATGCAAAGCCTTTTTAAGTTGCTAGTGGTGAAGTCAGCAAGTAGCGGCAGCGGAGGCAGCCAGGCAGGAAATCATTAAAAAGAATTTTTCATCATTAACAAATGCAGCACTGTTATGTGTGGCTCTGTTGATTAGTAGACAGTAAGATCCAATCATTCCCCGCTGAGCTCTGCCAGCAGGGTGTATGTGGACACACCAGGCAGGCAACAAGAGCCAAGGGTAACTGGACTTAATCCTTCTATCACGCGCATTTACTGAAATGACATCCAGAGTAGAGATGTTCAGCTTCATGTCTTTAGTTTGATGGAGCTTTTGCAAATTATGACAAAAAATAAACCTCACGATGCCTTCTGGGTTTTTCTTTTTCTTTTTTAAGTGGCCATGCATAATCTACTGTGCATAAATCAGAGGCTGATGACTTTTTTTTGCGAATCCCAGATTTCAGTTCCGCTGTTCATCATTTAAATAGCGACTGGGACGGAGCAGGAAAGAAATGCAACAGGAGGGGGGCACGGGCGGGATCTGTAATAACAATAAGTCAGTTTGTATATATAAATATTCAATTGAACTATGAATAATAAATAAGGAATAATATGAAATGCAGCTGAAAATCCACTCCCATGTCACCCTCTAATATAGACCCCACCCCCCACCCCCGATTTACTGAAATGGAGAACTCATTCGCTGGAGTAACTCTTTAACACTGAGGTTAAGTGATGCACAGCAACTTTTACTAAATTGCACCAGAGAACAAATGTACATAAGGGTACGTACTGAGGGGGTTTGTCAAATAATGCTGCATATCAAGTCATTCCTCCAAGCGTGCACAGTTAATGAAAATGCTAATTGGTAGTTGATGTCTGTTAATTCCCTGAAGCCGACACCCAGTCCCACAGATAAACAGCATTAATGAAATTTTAATTGCTAAAGTTGATATAAATGTAGCTGGTGGCAGGCTGTAACAATAAGTCCAAGTGTTTTGATGCCGTCTGCGTTGTCACCGCAGACTTCATAATGAGGTAGAATTGTTATAGCCATGCTTTATGTTGTCAGAAAGTTCCCTCAGTGAGCCTTTATTTGAATAATTTCTTAATGACTCAGTGTGTGTTGACGGAAATGTTTTTGTGCATAGCAGCAGAGATGAAGGACTGAGACTGCTCATGCACTCAATTATTTTCTCTCTGTTTCTCTGTCTGGTGTGTGATCGCTACATAATTTCATATACACACCTACATGCACAGGGTCTCGAGGGAAATGTCTCGGTGACAAATCTGAAATAAGACGGTGGGTTTCGATGCCGTGGCTGAAAACGGTATACATGCACACGCAGCCCGAGAGGTAACAGCAGCCCCAAAAATCAAAGTTACCTGCTGAACTAAACTGTGTAGCGGCGAGAAAATGCTTTTTTGTTATTTGCTAGGAACTGTAACCGAGTTCTATTTCGGTCCATAAGCCGTACTGAGATTAAAAGCTGTTGTGATTTATGACTTCAACATTTGCTATGGTGTGTTTTAGTATGTAGGCTTAAGGCGAAGAGAGAGAGAAAGAAACCGTGTCCAAATATAGCAAACAGGTCAGGTAAGAGTCAGGTACACTGTGTTGCTGACAGGGCAGTAAGGGTAACTATGTATTCTGTGCTACTTTAAACTGATTAATGGACATTTTTTTATGAAAATTGAATTGTATTTTTGATACACTTGTTTGTGAAGCGTTTTCTTTGGATACTAGGATCACTAGAGTGTTGTGGTCTTTAAAATCTCTTTATCTTTATCCAGAAATCACATGTGGTATCAAGTAGAGGACAGCATTCACGCATGGACAGTTTAATTGGGCCTCATGCAGCGACATTCTCTTAATTTTCTCTTTGAATTTCTCGTAACTTTCTGTTAAGAGGAAAAATAAGTGGACTCCAGATGCGCCACATGTTCTTAACCATCGAAATTTACTCTTCCCCAGTCGTTAAATGATGAATCCCATTTGGTCAGAAATTGGAGGCGTGTGGCCGACTGTTTGTCATTAGCGTATGCCCGCTCAGTAAACACAGTGATATGCTATGGTGTTATGCCATGGCCAAGAATCAGAGAAATACCACCAAAAAA
>JAPQRN010000014.1:2683122-2693398 GCA_037367275.1 Coranthus polyacanthus
GCACAACCATAGTGCTTGATTTTGTGAGTTCATGAGCACTTGAAATGGTATAAAAGGCAGGAATGGGACACACCACTGTGAAGAAAGATAACTATTTTTGCTCATTACAAATGCATCGCTCTGCACTTACGTTGGTCAGACGTTATTTAACCTCACATTTCAGTGTCATTCGGTTTTTGAACAGTACTTCTTAAATGAAATGGTTTATCCTGTTCATTGAAGAGTTAACGCTGTGGATCAGACGTATCTGAAGCTGTATCGAGAATGAAACAAACCGAGGATATGAAAAGAAAAAAAAAAAAAAAAAAAACTTTATTCAACAAAGCACCAATATTTATACAAAAACATTGTGTTTGTTTCCAACATGAAATTACTGCTTGTATCAACAATATTTTGACACAACGTGGAATTTGGTTTTTGACCGAAATATCTAAACATATAAAAAAAAAACATGTACAAATCCTAGAAAAGAGGCAAAAAGTGAGAAGAAACAGTCATTTGACAAAAAAAAAAAAGATAAATTACATTCTTAAATTTAATCATCTGATTTCATGTTATGTGCTGTGACAGCATAAATAAGTAATTGAATTTAAATTAAATAGCCTATTGAGACAAAGAGCTGCTAAGAAGTGAGATCACCAGCTGTATGAAAAAGCTAACACAAACACCATGTTCAAAAAATGAAAATGTTGAACTAGAAAATATTTAAAATGAAGTACAGTGCATTAAAATTACTTTGGTGGCAACACTGGTTGTCTGGGCATCCCCCTGCTGCACAAGGGACTTTGTAAATTGCAAAAGTAAAGTTCAGGCCCTTAAAACATTGAGTAAACGTCTCCTGAAATTCATGACAATAGGTTTAAAAAAAACGTCCATGACAACCTGTAAACAAAAACAATTAAAGGAAGCCCTTTACAATTCCATCGCAAATGTCTGTGGAAATCTGTCACTGGTTAAATCTGCGACAAATCCATCTGTGTTACTTTACAAGAAACTAACACTGTATGAACATTTGTTTAGTTGCAAAGTGACACAGATGCATCTTGTTGCAATTGAATCCAATGGGCTGGAATAAATGTCAAAAGGTGCTGCATGTATCATTTTAACATTAATTGATCATCATCACATTCACTTTCAGATGTTAGTAGTATTGAAATGAATAAGTATGGCTCCATACGCATCTCTGCTCATTTTACATTATGTGCCACCAGATTGGAGTTAATGGGACATTCCTTTTAATACCCTCTTGCATAAAATTGGTATTAGCTTACTTTATGGTTGTGTTTGTTACTGCCAGTCAACCTTCTCGTTCAGAAGAACACAGAGTCATGTCAGAAGAGTGAGAAGAGAAACATCCTCTTTGCAAAAGAGAGTAACAGGGTGTTAATGTTGTTAATTTGTGAACCATGAAATGTTACACGTAGCACCAGTGATGTGCGGACAATGACATCCAAAGTGTTTCCACATCAAAAGACACAGTGTTTTCCCCAGAGAGTCTGACATTTTGGTGGCTGGGATGGGCTCCTTAAGTGGAGTGGCATCAGGGAGATTTTAAGGGTTTTTGTGGGTCTCAATACAGAGGATGATGTACTGGTTTGAACAGCTCCGCGTCTGCTGACCCAGGAGCAGACCTGAGGTCAGGCTTGATGACTGGCCCATAACGGACATGTGGTCCGCTCGCCACGTCTCGCAGTGTTTGTCAACAAGTCGGTGACCCCTGCTGGTGGAGCCGTGCCAGATGTTCTTCTGTGGCCTGTAGGACGGACGACCGAGATTAGAAACATGACAGACACGAGCGATCAAACAAAGACAGTCAATCGTGTTTACTGACCAGAAGGGGTCGGCTAAAACATCCCGGCCATCAAAGGAATAGATAGGTATCCTGGTATTGATCGGCCCCCCGTCGCCATTAAAAATGGATCGCCAGTTTCTAAACATAATGTCTCCCTGAAAGAAAAGACAGAGCGGGTTAGACACAGCCGGGAACACTGTTTGTAGCATGATGAAAGTGATTCTTTCACAGTAAATAACCGCCAGGCAGCAGACTCACCCTGAGGTTGGTAACTGGCAGAGTTTCACGGAAACCAGGGTAAACCACGTGAACGAGATCTTGCCTGTGGGAAGAGATGAAGGCACGGTAGTTTGGAGCCAAGCCCATCGCCTTGGCCTGGTCGTAACACATATGGTCAGCGGTGTCAAGCCCCATCATGTCGCCTGAGTGGGGCTGGTTCAAAGCCACCAGGTTGAGCTAGAGTCAGACCAAACGCATTTAGTACAATAATTAGGATCGCAGCAGTGAATTTAAATAATACGAAATGTGACCGACACTCACCCGCTCTTTAACAGAACCTATTCGCTCCATTGTGTCTCCTCTTATCTGATATGCAACTCGAGGCTAAAAGAACGTTTGAACAGACATGTAATGAATGGGTTTACACGGCAATAATAATACTTCAAGAGACCATATATTCAATTACACTGAATGATAATTAGTACAAATAATAACTACGTACTTCATCCTGTGGAATGATGTTATTAGAGAGGTAGATCAGACTGCCAAGCTGAGCGACAAAACACGGACAAAAAACAGATTATAGCAATTCTACATTTGTCATAATGTTGACTTTTTATACAAGATGTAAAAAAAAAAAAAAAAAAAAATCAGAGTAAATGAACGAGAACACATCTGCATTGGCTTTTGAATGCTAAAATAAATTAGAGTTAGAATTGTATTAATACATGTGATCCCTGATTCTAAACTAAGACTGTGGAATTGGAAGCAAACAGGTCTCTGTGTTTTACAAAATACATTTGTGTGAGTTCCCTGATTTGCCTCAAACACCATTAAACATCCTGAAATAATGTGCATATTTAATGATTCAAAGTAGTTTTCACATCTTACCATGTCTTTAGTACAGTGTGTAAGAGGGAGTTACTGTCCTACATTACATTTTCAACACCAATCACCACCAAGTCAGTACCTGTATCTCTTTCCATCCCTGTGAAACTTTGAGGAAGAGACTTCCTGTCGCAGTGACATAAGACAGAGTTCCTTCTGCGTCCCTGAGGGTGTTCTGCATCATACTCTCACGAGTAGGAAATATTTTCAGCTGAAAAATAAAAACAGATGAGTATGTAGTAGTAAATGTAGGCATGTTTTTGTGCTTTGTTTCGAAGCAATAATAAAATAATTCCAAATAGCTTTCTAAGAGAGAGCGAGAGAAAGAGCCGGCAGAAACAAAGTAATGCTAATGCTTACAGATGCTGCGTTTCCCGAAGCTCCAGGTGGTCCAGGTGGTCCAGCAGGTCCCGGGGGGCCAGCAATGGTTATAGCTGACATTAAAAAAAATGTTGCGTATGTGCTCATTAAAACAAATTTCTGCATTTGGAATATATATTCTATGTATTACGGCATTCTCATACGAGTATGGAATAAGACAAATGGTTGTACCTGAGCCATATCTTGAAGGTGGCCCAGGGGGTCCTGGAGGCCCTGGTGGCCCAGGACGGCCATAACCCGGGACACCAGGCGACCCTGGCACCCCAGGGTGGCCTGGAGGACCCAACACAGACTCTCCTTTAGGTCCCTGAAATGTGTCAGGAAGAAGTGGTTGATTTTGTTCATAGATCTGATAAATATCACATAGTTCTGTTTGCCTGGAACACTGACTCACCACAGGTCCTGGTCTCCCAGGAATACCTGGTTGTCCAGGCAACCCTGCCTCCCCTTTGTCTCCTTTCTCTCCTCTGATGCCCTGGTCACCTCTGCCCCCCTGTGACTAGGCACACATACAAAGACACAAGAAGAAACCATGCTATATAACTTATAAAGCCAGCATATCTCAAAAAAGAATCAAAAAGCTTCTGTTTGAAACTTACCCAGCCTCCTCTGGGAAGAAATGTGTCTAGAAAAGAGAAAACAGATGAGGAGAACAGAGGAGGAAATCCCATCAAAAACACTGTGCATACAATGTCCCCAAAAAATTCAAAACATTTAAAACACAGCAGGTTGATTTGTAGTTTGTCTTTTTTACTACAGAAAACATTCCATTCTTCATGCCTAAAGATTAGGAGAGCTGTTATTGAGCTTATTTAAAAGTGTCGACGTACTTGGCGGAGCTGGCAACCCAGGAAGGCCTCGCTCTCCCTTTTCTCCTTTTAGTCCCGTCTGACAGTTGCCTTGGAGACAAAAAGTCAGGCTTATATTAACTGCCTATGATTCCTTTAGACTTTTAGATGTGGGAACCACTTTGAAATGAAGGCTATGTATAGTGATAGTATTACTGTATTTTAAGATGAAACTTTTGAAAATTGTGCATTTAAAAAATGTAAAAAAGGAAATCCAACTTACCAACGGCAATAGTTCCATTCGGGTTAAGCTGCAACAAGGAGCACAAAACAGTTAATAGCAGTCGCTGCTGCCTGAACTCATAGTGATCGTCTAATCTTATCTGTACTATTATTCACCATCACCTTGGACATGCAACGACACGTGCAGATTTTTTTAGTGGATGTGAGTTTTAGTACTACCTCAGTTCGATTATGGCAGTGAGCCGTCACTTTGCCGGACTTCACATGCAGCATGCAGGAATATTTCAGAACCATCCCTGAAATATTCTGAGCAGAAACAGTTATATATTGTGAATATAACTCTGAACAACATGCACTTTACCCAAACAAATATAGGAAACATTTAATATATAAAATACCCAAGACGGTCAAAGAGGAAAACTGATGTTCAGAGTTTGTGAGACATTGAGTTGTGAGATTATGCAAGCGAGTTTAATAAAGACAGACACTCGGGCCGTTCATTTCAGCATTAGAGCTGAAGGGTCCAGAAACTTACAGCCATTTTGCAGTGGGGTCTGGGAGGGATGGGGAACACTGTCTTCAGACAGCAGAGAGGACAGTGAGCACATCGTAAATCAGACAGACTATTATTAAACAGTTCAGTGAGACTTGAGTGTGCGCTTACTCCTTTGGGGCAGTTGAAGATTCCTGGTCGGCCTGGTGGTCCTGGAGGGCCCGGAGGTCCCTGGTAAGAGAGAAGGAAGTGAGCTATTGTCTGAAGAAAGTAAACAGTGAATTAAAAAAAGCAGATGATCCTCCAAAAGTTAAGAGACATGCTTTTAAATAAAGTATTCTTAAGGCACATATGAACCATCTGACTTCATTTTGTCAGTACTTGTTCTAAGATTTAGTGTACAATGTATTCGTATGC
Source organism: Coranthus polyacanthus (assembly GCA_037367275.1). Classification (NCBI taxonomy): domain Eukaryota; kingdom Metazoa; phylum Chordata; class Actinopteri; order Kurtiformes; family Apogonidae; genus Coranthus; species Coranthus polyacanthus. The sequence continues at coordinate 2,688,344 of JAPQRN010000014.1, forward strand.
TGTTGTGTGACTCACCGGCAGCCCTACAGAGTCCCCTCTCTCTCCTTTAGGTCCCATCAGACCAGGACGACCCTACATAAAAAGTAAGACATTATGCAAAATGATCTAAGTTCACAGTCGTATGCAAATTTAGATTGGATTTCTCTTTAATGATTCCCGCAGGGAAATTTGGGAAATTGGATAGTTTGTTGACTGCGTCAAAGTGTGATTTAATTTAAAGTAAAACTAATCAACAGCAAGTTTATTGAATTTAAGCCATGGGCTTCAAGAGTCTGTGCAGATAAACAGTTCTTTTTTGAAAGGGATTTTCTTTTCTCCCCAGTTGTGTTGAAATGTAAGCAGCTCAAGAAACACATTAATACACCTTAAATGTTTTAGAACACTAACCCCAACACTTTGACTAGTTGTGTAGTTTTAACCTCAACCTCATGATTGAAGACCCTAAAACTGAACAACCAACATACGGAATTCAAACCCAGAAACAAAACTTTTCTTTTTTGATTTTAGTTTTAATTGTACATCTATGGCCTTCAGGAAATGGTGAGTTCAAGGTGCTTACAGGTCGTCCGGGAAAACCAAATTCTCCCTTAGGTCCTGTTGGTCCCATCGGTCCCTGTTGGAAGCAAAACAAAGTCACTCACTGTGTTCATTAAATGTACTGTACCTATAGCACAGGCCACAACCACAGTCATTATAGTGTATAATGCCTTATGTGACAATGGAAAAAGCTAGTCACATACATGTATTATGATGCAAATATACATTCAAACTATAAGATGGGAAGTGAATGGTTTTGAAATTCTGTCTTACTGTAACTCCAGGAGGCCCGGTTACACCATTATCTCCCTGTGAACATTTCAAATGTACGTTAGGAATAATTTTACATTATGCCTCCACCTGACGAGGACGCGTGTAGCGAACGGGAAGAAAACATTAAGAGAAATCTGTGCAGGAAATCTAACCTTGACTCCTTTGGGTCCCACAGGACCAGCCATGCCTGACATCATGGAACCATCTGCTGCAATAACGAGTCCTGGCTCACCTTTTTCACCCTGCCAATACAAACAAGTAAACAAACAAACAATGTAGGCAGAAAAAATAAACTTCATTCATGTTTACAAATTTGTACTTTTTATTACAGAACCCATGTAGTCTGTCCCGATATCATACACCACACGCAATTTTGTTTTTTTAATCCTTTCTTTGGTTTGTGTTTACTTGTGAGTAGAGACAAAGGATGCACGACTGACTCACTTTCAGTCCTGGAGGTCCTTGAACACCTGGCACACCAATGTCACCCTTCAGCCCCCGGTTTCCCTGGAAACATTAAGGAAATTCACGCTACAGTATGAGCAACACATCTGTAAATATTATGTCTCAATGTTTAAGTGTTAGGAAGAAAATTCAGGTAAAATATGTAGATTAAGAAATATGAGAAGAAATATGTAGAGTAAGATCGATGCTTCTGATGCTACTTGTGTTCAAGTTTTTGTCAAATCCTGACAGGTGAAAGTCTCCGGTGTTTTTTTTTTTTGTCTGGTACTCACAGCAGGTCCCTGAGCTTCAAAAATCCCTGAGTAGTTCAAGGCACCATCTGTGTCATTAAGCAGAAGCTGGATGGAGGCAGAGGAAGAGATCTGTCAGTAAACTCACCGACTAATTATATTCATCTCTCTAGTTACACAACACAGCACTGGACTCTTCTGTGTAGCCTTGTCTTGTCTTCCATGGCTATGGTGAGATGCTACTTACATCCTGGAGGTTGATAATGGGTCCAGGAGGCCCAGGCGGTCCTGGAGGGCCAGGTAGACTGACGCCATCCCGTCCTGCCTCTCCCTGAAAAATAGTTTAGTGTAAACGTCAGCTTCACAATTGTACGACTGTTTCTGTGCAAGTTGTCCATAGCATATCATGAACATTTCTTTTACCTTTTGTCCCAGGTCACCTTTATCACCTTTTGGCCCCTGTAGATGACATAAAATAGAATTAAAAAAAAAAACTATCAACTAACAACAACTCAACTCAACTCAAACAACTATCCAGGTTAAATCATGTCTGATTTCAATGATAACATGTGTTCTTTATATTCTTTTGTTTTGACTATGTCGCAGCATTTGGTGTGAACCATTTGCAAAAGCTGAGATTTACTGTATTCTATTTATGTATTCATGTCAGTCCATTCACTGACCTCTGACCCTTGTAGTCCATCGAGTCCTGGAAACCCTGGTGGTCCTGTAAAACCTGGCTCCCCCTACAGACACCATACAAAATAACTGTGGTAAAACATGGATTTGTTTTCTTGACACATTACATGCAGAGTCAGCTGATGTGTTTCTGAGCTAAACTTCACGGTAGACTCACCTTCAGACCTGGCTTTCCTGGGAAGCCAACGGAACCATCTTCACCCTACAAGAGGACAAGGAACAAAAGGAGAAACTCAGACCTAAAAATGAAAAACTACATCACTTGCCCCAACCATAAGCTCAAGTCTTTAATGAATCCTAATAATATAAAAGGGTTTACACCTCTTTGGACATAGTATATATTATTGTATTATACACATTTCTTACCTTGGGTCCCGGAAGTCCAGGAATTCCTGCAGGACCCTGAGGAAAACCGACAAGAGGGATGTCGATGATATAATGACCGATATGATGAAATGTGTAAAAGGATAACGGTGCAGAATGCTTTTCACGTCAACAGACTTAGCTGTACCTGAGGGCCTCTGGACAGCACAGCTCCAAAACCACTCTGCATCTCAGATCCTTCCATGTCCTAAATAGTGGAATGAATTACAGAAAACTGGACTTAATCTTACATATTTAAATGTTTCCATAAGATCGCCAGGTCTTGCCGCACACGGTGGTTAAATTTTAGATTTGTCTCAAAGTTGGTTGTCGGCAAATCAAATATTATAATAACCACAGGTGAGGAGCTTAATTCTGTTTTCAGGTATCTGACTTGACTTGAGTATTTATTTTTCTTATTTTTTACTTTTACACCTGGCATTTTATATCAAATATCCGTATTACTCCTGACATTTTCAAAAACTGGGTCACTTCTTTAGTTGTATTACTTATTTTGGACCATAGTAAGCCTTCCCGACATTAAGACCAATTTCAACCTAACGCACAACAATAGAAACGATGCTCCCTTGGTGCATCCATTGGTGCGTATCAAACATGACAAACAGCGTAAAAGACACTGAAAACTGATTTGCATTTGCACCATTTTTAATGCAAGTATCTGTACTTCTGCTTGAAGAAAGAATGTGTGTACATCTGCTACTTCTGATAATAACTCCCAATGGAACAATCATATTCATGCATATTCATATTCATGCCTACAGCAGCTTATGTAGCCTGGTTGTCACATTCTAAACAGCTGTACCTCAAAGTCCAAGGTGTAGCCCCTTCCAGGGGGACCTGGAGGACCAGGAAGGCCAGGTGGACCCCTTGGGCCAGGCTGCCCCTCTGGACCCTCTGATCCTGATAGGCCTGGAAATCCTGGTGGACCCTGATCTCCCTGACAGGAACAATTGATTTTGTTAAAATTCAAGACTAGAGCTGGTTTTATTCTGTTGTGTCAACAGCTCTATTAATGATGATTAAATGTTCACTCAAGACTGGCAGAAAATCTGTACCTTCGGTCCTGGTGGCCCGCTCATGCCTGGCTCTCCCTGTAAACAAACCAAACAGACAAATGGTTAAAAAAAAAGTCCTATCTAACTAATTATTTACCCTTCAACGTGTGTGCTAACATAATGCCAAATTAGAAACACTGTGGAGGTACGCCAAACTACAAAAGCTACATCAACTACTGTTTTGAACAAAAAAAAGGAAAACAAATCGATCTGCTAAGCTGTGATGACTGACAAGAGGAGATAAAGCAGCTGTTTACAACAAAGACTTGTTTACACTTAAGCCCGTTAGGATTATTAGTGCTCGGGATCACCTCATTAAGAGCTTGGCTCTCTGTGTTAATTATTTTGTTTGTGGGTAATTGTTTTTGCTAAGTGTTCAGTGCTTTAAGAGCCCTTCACAAGGGAAATCAGAGTGGGCTCATACGAAAAGGCAGCACGGTAACAGACACACAAGAACTAGCACAGCTCAGAGTTGTGTCGCACAGTCAAACATGAAAAAAATACCTCTGTGATTTTGTGAACCGATGCATCAATTCAATATACATTTTTTATTTGTTTCATTTTGTAGGAATAACAGTATCACAGGATTCTTAAAGTCGACTTAGTACCATGTGTCTCTTTGTCTTCATAAAGAATACATTGTTGTGTCGATAGATTCTGTTGCAGACACATATTCAGCCTCACCTTGTCTCCCCTCTCCCCAGCAGGCCCTGGATCGCCATCCTTTCCATCAACTCCCTGCAAGTGTGATACAGTTTTATTAACATTTCAGATGAATACGTGACCTTGTCGGGCAAATCTGCACATTCATAAAACAGTTTGCATGGAATAAATTGTTGCTAGAATTTAATTCAAGCAAACAATGCTAATTAGCTCCCATGGACTGATGAGAATAAACCCTTGAAGCGTCATAGAAAATATTTTAAACCTGTGAGTAATTCTTGTCTACTGTTAGTAAAAGCATCTAACATTTTAAAAAGAAAAGACACATTTTCCCCAACGCACACTGCAGCTGAAACCATGTTTGAAGCTGTTGTAGTAGTTTCTGCCAAAAAGCTGTTAGCTCTCTATGCTTTCTGAACATAACAAGAGAAGGCCACGACCTTTTTGAGCTTCTGACTTGTGGCCTTTTTGAGCACTTCTGAGGAGTACTGTTAGGCAGTAGCATGAACTGGACACACTGACCTTGTTATAACACCTTTGTTTCTTCAGTTAATATTCACATACTTGTGTATCCTAGATCTATCTTCTATGTTTGGATATATCGTAGGGCAGTACTGTGCAACAAGCAGTGGCAGGAAAGCAGTAAATGAACATGGCATTTAGAATAGAGTTGGGGGGAAATACTGTCTTTTCGGCCCCTTGGATTTAAAAGGACCAAATTTGAATACCTGACCAGACCCAGACCCAGA
>JAPQRN010000014.1:2693498-2704071 GCA_037367275.1 Coranthus polyacanthus
CCAGAACCAGAACCAGAACCAGACCCAGAGCCACTAAACCACTCTTCAATCACCTGAAAATAGATGCTATATCAGCAACATAAAGGGTCTGAACACCAGAGAGACGGAGCTGCAGACCTTGTGTACACATGAATTAAGTTGAATTTGAAAGAAATTCTTCAATGTATGCCTCTTCTGCCTCTCAAAACTTTAATAAATGATATGGCTTTCTTTAATTACAGTATATCATCAATAAGAGCTGACATGTAATTATCCATATTTAATAAGTTATTCATTATGAACAAGTAATTGTTAGATCCTCCATGCACTTTTAATGGAAAAGAGGAAAGAAAAGAAGACTCACAGGGAGTCCAGGTTCACCCTCCGCTCCATCCTTCCCATCTCTTCCAGGTGCCCCAGGCGGTCCAGGAAACAGGTCATCACTGGGGGCTCCTGGAGGGCCTGGCTGACCTGGAGGTCCAGGAGGTCCTGGAGGTCCCTAGTATACAATGAGAAAGAAAAGGTGTAACATGACAAGAAATATTGATGAGAAACAGAACAATGATACAAAGAATCAATGCAAAATGAATAACAGCAAAGGATAAATCAGACACCAAGTAGAGAAGAACGATGATGGTGTTTCTGAAGGTCACTCACTCTAATAATCTCTGCATCGCTGTCAAAGTCTTCAAATCCTGAACCCTCCTGGAAGACCAGAGCGCCACACAGTTAATGAACTAGTCAATAAGACTGGGTGAGATTATGAAAATGATTAACTTCTCTCTTCAAAATTTATACCTCATAATAATCTATTATCACCCCATTTATTTAATGGTAATCCCATAAACTTATTGTTACATGTGTGCATTAAAGTGGTAATCACAACCACGGGTTTTATGATGACCTTGTGAAAGTCAGAATAAAAGATCTTCAATAATAGCCTACCAGGATCATAGAAGACTTGCTAGGTCGTCCTGCAGGTCCAGGAGGCCCTGGAGGGCCTGGCAGTCCAACACCAGCATCACCCTGAAGGACAGGTATTGATATATTCATGTATTTATTTGTATTTACATCACATGGCATTGTTTAAAAAAAAGAGGGATGTGGTCTACCTTTTCCCCTTTAGGTCCAGGCTCTCCCTGGAGTCCTGGGAATCCTGGGACCCCGGTCTGTCCCTGTAGAGAAAACAGACAGGTCAAAGGTCAAGTTAAGCACACTGATACCTCATCTTGGACGTCGGAGTTCCAATAAGGGAGAGCAGGGATGATGCTGCCATACAGTTTGAACAATTAGTCTATTGTGATACAAATGTACATATACCATGATAGAAGACGACTGTATTGCCCACCCCTAGACGCTGGTAGACCAAACCAAACCAAATTTAGTCCAAGTGTTCAGTCAAGAGTTCAGTACAGATACTAGGACATTTAGTCAACTGAAATGTAAAGTGCACTTCTCTGAAACGGTACTGAAAATGAGAACATTCCTGCAAAAGTTTAGTAAGGGACACTAAAAAATGACTCCTGCAAGTATGAACCTATAAATCTACTGGACTGAATCCACTTTACTTACTGGGACGCCAGCTTCACCTTTGCTTCCCTAGAGAAAACACAAAAATGGAAACCAGTTCATTATTATATTTTGACCTGAACACCTGACATAAACAACACAATACGCTCCTAGCACACACACAACTAAAAATAAATGTTTGAATAATGCAAATACTACAAAAAAATACCAAATTTAACTTACGTGCTGTCCATCTTTCCCAGGAGCTCCAGGCAGACCCGGTGGTCCCGCTGGTCCTTGTGGACCCCGGGGTCCCGGCTCTTCTCCTCCTCCAGACACCCTCCACTCCTCCGAGGTTCGCCCTGGTGGACCAGGAGGCCCTGGGGGACCGGACGGACCTGGCTCACCTCGCTCCCCTTTTTGCCCCGGAGACATCTGGAGGGACTGAACGTTGGATGGACTCATGACTAATTTATTCATTCATTCACTGAAATGTAGTATTGCCTCAAACACTGTGCAGAAGAGTCACAGTTTGGTCAGCTGATGGAGTGAAAGAGCGGTTTGTAGATTTCTCTTTTTTCGGATTATCGTTAACGAATCTAACTTTTATATGAACAGATTTTTTTTGGTCATTTCCTGTGATGGGCGAGTAAACGTTGAGTCTCAGTTCTAGGACATGGGAACATTTCCACTGCAGGATGTAATATAACCATACAGCCATAGAGATATATGGTGTGTACTGCATTACTTTGATAAAACTGCAATAGACTCTACGTCATGTGTCCTCAGTTGGATGTTAATCACTACTTACTGTGTCAGGTGTGGAGACTGGAGTTGTAGTCTGCGATGATCTTACTGTGACAGAGATACATGTTAAACATTACACAGTGTCACTTTAGTAACATGATCAGAAATATAGCAATTCTCATAGACAGCTAAGAGGACAGACGGAGATAGGTGAGGGACAGGCAGATTCTCATCATGGCTGCAGTTAAAGCATCTCTGTGAGCTCCCTCTGCTGGTAGATTTTGGAAGTATAAGATCCAGTCCTCAAAGACAGATCTCTCACAGGGTTTATACTTTTCTGTACCTCTGACGGTGGTCATCTCCACCTCCTGTCCGGAGGTCTCAACCATGTCCTCATCGTCATTGTCATCACCGAATGACATCTCAGTGGGCGGAGCTGGGACTGGGGTGCTGTGAATGTTCTCCAGCTCTGGGAAGGGCTACAAAGAAGATTCCAATAAAAGACAACACATCAAGGAGGGGAAGAGCAAAGTGAGAGGTTTACTCTCAGTCCAGAACCAGTTGTGTTTTATTTATTATGTTGTAAAGACCTACTCTAGTTATAAAAACAGAAAAAAAATTAAAAATTGAAGATTTGAAAAAAAAAAAACTGAGAGCAGAGACAAAATAAACAAATAAATAAAATACACTATCATGGAAAAACGCACTTTGACCATCTCTATCTGGACCTCTTTTCTTTTCTCTCTTACGCCTGTTAGACTCTAACGATTGAACTATTTATATATTTATGTTTTTCTTATTCCTGGACTTTTTTTTTATCTTTATTTTTGCTTATTATATATCATGTTAATACCAGACAACCTTGATTCCAATATAACAAACGGAAGGGAAGCATTATCATGTGTCTCATGCTTTAGTTGATTGTTATTTTTGACAATTGAAAAATACACAACGTGCCCCATTTGGATCTTGAATAGTTTGTATATTATAAATATATCATACTGTGACAATAAAATGTCTTGACCTCATGGTCTGGGAAACCTGCTGCTATGTTTATTAAATGGTCCTAAGATATGATATCCACTAACAAATACATTTTTTTTTTTTCCATTCTTGAAAAACCTCTGAACTGGGATTTAAAGTGATGACAGCACTCATGATGTTGAAGAAAAACCTATTTCAAAGAGCTGGTTCGAACCAGCACATTTGGAATAGAACTGTCAGAAAGAGCTCATAGTTCCATAACTAATATAATCCCAGTGAGACACCGTTATGACATATGAGACAGATGTGTTTGTGAAAGAATTCCCTGAGCGTCAATGAAGAGCTGTCAATCTAAATGGGCTCAGTTTGGCACAAAGACACAAAGAAAGGAAACAGCTACTCTGCTTCTGCCCATGGATACGGTTTGCGAGGTGAGTGGATAATCCAGGAATTCACATACAGTATCTCCTCCGCCAGATAATGAATGATAATGTGTTTCTCAAAATACTGAACTACTCCTTTTAAAAGGTTCAGTATATAAGATGTAGTGGCATCTAGTGGTGAAGTTGCAGATTGCAGCCACTTAAAAAAAGCCCTCCTTCGAGCCTCTGTTTGTCTTGTCTGGTCCACGGTCAAACACAGTTAAAAGGTAATAATCCACCTTAAAACTGGATTCAATAAAATGGAAAAAAAAGGAGAAGGAGTCCTTGATGAGCATCATGAGAAACATGATGGTATCCAAAACGACCTGAAGATAGAAAGGCCTCATTGTAAGATAAAGAAAACACAATGATTCTCATTTTCAGATGATTGTACAAAACGAGTTCCAAATACCGCCATGTTTCTACAGTAGACTCTTTTTTTATTTTTTGCAGACTATTTGTCTGGGGCGTATTATGTTTGAGTGTGGACCAGAGTTATAAAAAGCCCATAACGGACAGAACAATGAGGGACTTTCCATGTTTTTTGCAGGCACTGTAGGTATGGGAGGGAGGGCGATATTCAGTTGGCTGCGATCTGCAACTTTACCACATGTCACTGTATATACACATCACACACACTGAGCTTTGACTGTCTTTTTAAATGTTCTGCTTAATCTTAATCCATAAACCCGAAAAACAAAAGTTTCGAATATGAGCGGCTACAAGATGCCCCGCTGCGTTCGCTAAGTTACCCAAGTCACTACAGAAGATTACTCTTTCCACACTTTCCTCACTTCTCTGTTGCCTTGTTGTATTTTATTTCAAAGAGCAACGCATGATGCCATGTTCCAGTCTCTACCAGGCCTGTAAAGATAAGAGCTGTTGCTTTTGGTCCAAGTCCAGCCGGCTAAACAGAGAAGGATTGCATTCATATACACACACACCATGTACTCTCTCTCCTCCACAGTCTTCTTTACTTCATCTATTCCCTCAAGGTCTTCATATGCATCATCACCACTTCCATATCCAGAAGCCTGGAGAGAGATATGAGAGTCAGAAGATAAACACGACTGAATGTTCTTTCTCACTGATTGTCTTAGTTACAAAGTTACAAAACATTGGATTTAGGAATGATTAATTGCAATAGATTGTTGCGCCATACTGCCAGAGGGATTTGACAAAACCTATAATTCAAAGACTATAAGCATCAGTATGTGTTGTAGCCTCCAGTCTTCTGGTTTAAAGGATTTCCACCAGACTTTAAAAGTCAGCTGCAGCCAACAGTGGTGGAGGAAGTACTCACATGTCTTACATGGGTAGAAGGAGCAAAATCAAGTGCATTCAAAGTCTTATTTATAAGCATCAAAATATACTTAAAGTGCCAAAGCAAAAGTGGTCACGGCCCATTTCAGAATAACGTACAACTCTGAAAATAATTATTGGACCAGTGACAAAGTATTGAAGTCAACATTTGTCATAAATATGACTTGTAAAGCCATCAAGGTTTAAAAGGGAATCAAAAAATCTGGCAAAAGACATTTGAAACATTTTGCTTTACAAATAGAGTAAAGAAATAAGCCTTATTTAAATGATTTATTATTTAAAAGAAAGCCAAAAACCCAATTTTCTCAATAAAAAAGTATCTTGTGAATTAAGAACATAGAACAGAAAATGGAAATGCTCGTATAAAGTACCATAAAGTTGTACTAAAGTACAGCACTAGAGTAAATGTACTTGGTTACATTCCACCACTGGCAGCCACAACAACAGGGTTCAGGTCTCTCCAGTCCGTCCAACTCCTTTCACACTAAACTCGGAAAAACTATTCTTAATGGTGTTGGCTTTGTGCTTTTTGGACATTACGTTGAAAAGCAGAAAGGGCCGTCCCTTCTGGTGTCACAAAATTGGACGTGTACTCAGAAAATATACTACAGCAATAAGATTTACTTTCATCGGAACTAAGCTGCCCAAACCATTAAAAAGCAGCTGCAGAACAAACGTTAGGTATGTTGACATCATTTTTTTTTTGTGTTCTGAATTCCTCGTAGTGCACCGTTTCTACCGCTAGAGGGAGCAACAGTTCCACACTTGAACTGCGCTGAATTAAAGCTTCCCATTTGGGCGAGTGTGAGGTTTTCGTGCACACTCACATAAGGATCATCCTCCTCACACTGGTCATCTGGGGCCGTGGGATCCGACTTCAGAACCAGCTGCTGGATCGAGCCCTGGAGGGAGAAAGAGGAGAGTCTGTGTTATGCTGCGTGGTAATTTAGTTCATTCTGTGTCATTACGTTTTATTGAAGCAAGGAGCATATTTCCCACACACCAGCGTACTGCCTCTGTCTTTCATAATAACTACGTCGTCCTCATTTCTCTGCACGTTATTCGGCACAAACACTGCTGCGCAAACTGAAATGAACATATGAGCCTAAACATCTGGCACCGAGCAGGAGACCAATCCTCATCAAACTGCCTGAGCTTCAGAGACACTTGCAGTTTTGTTATATCAATAACAAGCTTTTTTTGTATTTCAATTAGGAATTCAAAGATGGAGACAAAGGCGTAGAGTTACACGTGTTCCCCTTTCTTCAGAACACAGAACATATAATACTATTTCTCTGTGGAAAGTGTAGAATAACACTATTCTGAGTAAATATAGCATGTACAAATAAGGCAAATATATGACTGTAGCTGCAAATAATCAGGCAGAAAATCGAAACTAAATATGTGACACTGAGGGAGGGAAAAAAAATGAACAGAGTTGCCTTTCACTGAGAATCTTATCTTTTCCAACTCAGGGAAAAAAAACATAACATCCTCAAACCACAGAGAAATGGATGTAACTTTAGGAGACTTCCAGGTCTGGTCTCAAGGGAGAATCTTAATTTGGGAAGAATCAAAAAAGACCCAAAACATAACTATTAAGGGGCCCGTTTTTAATCTGGAATCCCAGAACAAACAAAAGATCAGTCCAGGCTTAGATAAAAGGAGAACATAACATGGCTACAAGTATGAGGGGAGACATGGTGTCTGTCGTTGTTCTCTTCTAATATTTGGATTGGTTTCAGAAAAAAAAAAAACAAGACTTTCATTACATAAGTTGCAAAGAAAGTTAATGACTTTTAAGTGTTCTGCATATTTTGTTTCGGCAAATAATCCCCAGGTTTTAGAGGGAATTTCGACAATTTATTGCACCTCGAGATACATATTCCTTTCGCCTGTCAACCAAGTTGAAAACACAACACAATTCATGTTTTTAATAGAAGTGTTAAATTGTGGCTGCAACAAAAACAATGTTTTCGCACCTAATATTTCTGCATACATAGTGTTTTTATAACCCGTGTTATATTTGTTCCTGTGCTGCATTTCTATTTCTTATTTCTTTTTTTTGTTTTTTCTTTTGTTAAATTAAAAGAAAGCCTGATGTGGACAGACTGTACATTAGGGCCTCACCGAAGATTAAAAAAATATGAAATTTCCGGAATTTTTAATAAATAAAACTAATAATTTTTGAGTTTTGTCCATGTCAAATAAATAAATCCAATGTTACATTTGGATTTAAGTAGCAGCGCAGTAATGCTCGGTAACAGCTGCTAGCGGCTGTGGTTTAAGATCCCTTTATTAGTGGTGTTAATATTTTAACACTTAAACATCGTGCAAGTGTAAAGCTGGCAAAGCAGGCATCACTGATTCTTCTGCCTGGAGCTGATGGGTTGCTGCATCCTTCTACATGACGTCTTACGTAGACAGGGGAAAGACGACGCCTACAGTTTATTCCGATGATGCGCATGGGGTTAATATTGTAGATTATTGTTCTTATTTCACCCAAATGTTCCCAGGAAGCTTGAACATTATAATGTGTTGGAATCTGGTCCGTTGCACTTTGTGGCGAATCAATGCTTTCATTTTTCCAATTATTACCTTGTACATATATTAAGCGCTACACTATATTTCATAAAGCCGTTTAAATTCCCATCCAGTCAAATTCAACAGTCAGTTAAACAAGCAGTGATGAGATGAAGTGATGTCAGGCTAGCGAACCACACACCAGATTAGACCAATAAAAAGAAAAAAAATATATATACTGTTCTCATGAGGAATGGGAAATAGTATAACAGGAGGTTTTTTCTTTTTTCATTTAACAAGTGTGCGTGTCTCATTTGTGGTGACAGTGTTTCACTCGATGAAAGATGCAACTCCGAGCGTCGCTTTCCCGAAATCCACGGAACATTATCAAGGGAATTCCCGGCTGGTGGCCGTCGAGATGCTGTGATACAAAATGAGATTTGTGCAGATTTGAGAAGGATTTGAAAATGTTCACACAAAAGAAACTCTTTCAACTAGTTCAGCTATGCGAATAACACGAGTAGCTCAAAAAAACTAAAATCTCGGAGACTCCTGATTTATGGCACCTAGCGCTGACGTGATCTGTAGGTTAAAAGTCTGCAGTTGCATGTTCTGAGTGCATGTTATCAATTTACCCGATAGGGTTTATGAGCCTCTAATATGTTCAAATGAGCAGAAAAAGTAGAAACACTTGATCTATTTTACAGTTTACATAAAGCACATAAAAGGGTGTGCCCGTTCACAAAGGCAAAGTGGACTTTTCTGCTTTTTATGTTTCTCACAATTGCAAAATAGTCAGAGAGAAGGCAGGCGTGTCTTCTTATTAGATCAGTAAAGGCCTTCTACAGAAAGGTTATTAATATTGAGTTTGGGCTAGAGGATAAACACCTGTTTCTAATGGATTAAACCATGGACTATGAAATTTAATGGGGGTGAAGAACTGAGAAATAGATTGGGAGAGAAGAACAGAGAGCGGGAGAGACAACAGAGACAAAAAGTAAATGGGTGCACATGGAATCAGAGCAGCAACCAAATTAGAGACATGTGTATGTGCACCAAACAACACATTGGAAACAAACAAACAATGTACCATGCAACCTCTTCGGCTTTGTGCAAACTATTGCAGCAGAAATCCCCCCGTGAGGTGAGCCACAGATGGCCAGTTTGTAAACCTTTGTTATTATGAAAGCACACTTGAAGGATGTTGGATTTATCAGTGCCAGGCTTTTGAACGACACTAGCTGCATGCTCAAATGCAGACCTGCCTGTATGACAGATGACTGCGTAAAGCAAAAGTTGCTGTTGAAAGGCTTGTGCATTCAAACTGACGTTGCAGAGAAACGTGGCTTATCTGGTCGTGATTATTATTTTTTTCCTGTGTGTGAATCCTAGTGGCATACGCTGAATGCTCGCTACGCGTAGAAATCTCTTTATACAGACATGAAAACTGTTGGCATAGTAGTTAAAGAATAGCTTCTATGCTTCTTCAGCTGTGACAGAGGACACGGCGTGAACACTCTGTTATGACTGCTTGTGCCTTTTATGGTCCAACCGTGCAGTCTTTCCAGATAATACACCGGATGTTGTGCCACGGGCAAGTATTTAAAATGGTTTGCAATTTTTTTTCCTTCTTACTGAGGTTACAACAAGTCAGCTAAATGCTGTGTTGCTGTTCGGATATGAATGAGGACAGTCTGTGTACATTTAACGGCCTGTTTAATGTCCTCGCGTTGGTACTAAGAATTTCTCAGATGTTAGAGATGCCTAAAACAAAAGGTTAAGTACTTACAGGGTACTGCTCTGTGTCTCTAGTACTGGAAGTTACCGTGTTGGGGACAGTTATTGCCATAACAACAGACAGCACGTCAGTTCTGCTGCTCATTGTATGTAAAGTAAAACATGGATGTGTAATTAAAGAGAAAACTGCACTGTATGCCAGGCAATGTCCTGCATGAGAGCCTTTCTGCCACAAGAGGTCGCCAGTTAAGCTGATTCTAAATCAACTACATTAACAATGCTTTGAGAACTCTAAAAATCACTTCAATGCAGAGATGACATTCATACGTACTCGTACGGCACATCCAGTTTAATTCAGGCATAACGGACCTCAGCACAAGCTCACGGGTAAAATTCAAGCTGAGCATTTTATAAAGACCCTCAGAAACCACAGGGACCCTCCACAAAATATTCCTAAGACACAAAGAACAAGAATAAAAGGCAATGACCCTATAAGATAGAGATAAACCAATTTCCTGTGAAATACAGTTACCGCTGACAGTAAAGTAAATACCATTTAAACTCCAGCAAACCACAATCCATCAAGTATGTACACACTGGACCACAAATTGATCCGGAGCATATTAGGCCAACAGAGGGTTTTCTATGGGTAAGGAAATGAATTCAGTGAGGCGGGAAGACCCAAAACACTAGTTAAAATAGTGCATATGCTCCGTCTTTGACCATTCCTGTTTTTTTTTTTTATCCTGTTACAGAGTGAGAGTGGATGTTTTACTATGTGCATATCTGTTTGCATGTGTGTGCTTATGCGAAGCTTAGTTTGAGTGCAGTCGGAGCTACTGTGGCTGAGATGGATGACCTGCGAGAGCTGCCAGTTCAAACAGAGAAACAGCTGGAAACCACTGGTCCTCCTCCTGAGAGAAGACGAGAGTAAAGACGTAGATGGAGCTTCATTTAACAAAGAGAGAGAACAATATAGAGAACGTTTTGACCGTAGGTGTAGCTGTTGTTCGTACATATCTGATTAATGGAGGCGAGGGCTGGACTCTTATTAATCAGTTTTTTTTCCTCATCTTATCTTCTTGCCCTCAACCTAAGATGAATCAGGATACAGTATTTTACTGGAAGCTTTTGTATTATTTAACAAAAGATATTCCACTGATTATTTTGTTCCCATGCATTTTTGACAGCGTGCCAATTTGTAAAGACCTGTGGGATAGAATAACCTTCATTTTATCTAGGTTCATCACACGCTGGATTGAATTATTGAACAAAATAATTTCCTGTTGCCTTTATTATCTGTCCACCCCCACCAAGCCACAATAAAATACCGCCCCCACCCCCCAAAC
>JAPQRN010000014.1:2704171-2724855 GCA_037367275.1 Coranthus polyacanthus
GTTATTACACTGAATTTCTCTGAATTTGAACATTGTTGCGAACATTTGCTATAATGTAAGTGCTTACCCCCCAAACCCCTCCGTCTGCTAAAAATAAAAGCCATTATCTGGAGCTTTGGGTCAGTAACACAAACGAGTTTCAAGGTATTGACCTTTACTAAAATGTGAATGCTGCAGAAATGCAGAAATCATGGTGAAATGAAAGACTCTGTGATGTAAAGTCCCTTGTCAGAGGTGGTTTTAAAGCACAGTAAACCGCAGTAGGTAGAGAAACCAATTTGATAGATTGTTCCAGCAACAAAATTGACCCAAGAATTTCTGAATAAACACACACTCTGCCTCCCTGGCTCGCTGGATTTCTTTGAAACTCGCCTCAGATTTCTCTAATAAAATCTTAATGAGAAAAACTGCTTGGCGATAAGGACTTCTTTCCACTGTCCTGGAAACTAAACGTCGTGTCTGTTAAGTGAGCTTGCATTAAAAAAAAAAACCAAAAAAAAAAAAAACAGAAGAGGATAAAAGGTAATTAGTTTTGTACTTAGGAAAAGGGCAAAGGTCACTTATTTGTCTTCCTTAGACATCGGCGCAGAGCTGATTTACTCACATAAAGAACTGCTGCCAAATATGTGCTTAGCTGCTCTATTACATATAATGCTTTCACAATGCATTGGAGTGCGTTCAGATTTAACATCTTGACTGAAACACTGAAACTCAGATACATTTTCTGGATCGCATAAATATAAACCCTACTTCCCTACTCCATACAGAATGGCGCTCCCTTTACTCTGAACTATTTCCTTCTCATCATCCCTCCTGTTACTTTGGGACAAACGCAGCCTTCTTTTGCAAATACCAATCATAGATGATTGGAAAGAAACTGCTGAAGCATTAACTGGCTTATTTTCTTTTACAAGACCACTGAGTGAAGAATACAACTTCACATGTGTTGCTACCTCTTCTCGTCAATCTCATTTCTCAGCACTTCTCCATCACAAACCCTCATTATAGCCACACGGGGATATTTTCACCAATAATGGCATTGCGTTAAAACCGCCACCCTTGTATTCTTGCCATTGTTTGATTCTGCTCTTCTTAATTAAAGAGTTGGCATTCACAGTAGTGCTCCGTGGAAGTCACTCAAGATGACAGTCCATCAGCTATATTCCAGAAATGTAAATCACATACAGCTTGTCATTTATGAGCTCTCACAGGATAAAGCAGTGCTCATAAACACATGCAGTCATTCATTCCTTGTCTCCTGTGGTGGTCATAAAATTGCCAACAATGACTATTGTGTTCATGCCTCAAATGTATAATAAGCATCCGCCCAAATGCCACGGTTGTTTCTGCAGCCAGCAGCGGATTTGACATCTATTCTTTAATTACTGATCCAAACAAGCTGACTCTAGAAACAAAGAATACACTGGCTAAGAATAAATTAAAGCTGGAAATGAAGAGACACAACTGGAAATAGTGGGAAAATGCTCATTGCTGTTAGAGGCGATGACCACTCGTTATTGTACGCAGACGTAGTTGTAAATCCAGGATGTTCCAGACTCACCACAAACCTCGCCAGGCCCGTTCCTCCTGCGTTCCCGACAAAGATTCCTGAGCTGGCCTCAAAGGTCAGAGGCTGAGGGCTTCTGGAGAAGGCAACTCGGTGGTACTCCTCGCAGTCCATGTAGAGACGCACCTGAGGTACAAGGACAAGGATTTAAATATGCTCTATTTAAAGAAAACAAAACTTTACCCCCCAACAGAATAGTGAAAGACCTTCACCCTATTTGAAAAGATGTTCATCTTCCAGTTGTCAGGCCTCAAAATCAATTTGACAGTGATTTACGCACACAACAACCTTGACAAAAACACACCTCTGTCCCCTGCACGGTGAGCGTAAACCTCGCCCATCTTCCCGTCATGTCTCCCATTTTGAAGGAAGCAGCTTCCTGGGTCCCACCTGTCGTCCCTGGGTCAGTGTAGAACAATACGACCCTCTGGGCGCCATCCTCCACTTCTGACAAAGCAACACCTAAATGTACAATCTAAACAACAACAACAACAAAAAGTGATGTAAGAGTATCATCGACATACATGTATAGCAGAAATGTTGGTGCTATATTTAAGGACTGAGCAGGAAAAGGGTTATATTACTTTTTGGTAAGCGTCTGTGATGGCAAATAGCACACCACCACGCCGTGTTGTGGGTTTAGCCGTGACCGTGATGGCAAAGTCATAGTAGAACGGATCAGGGATGAATGACTTTGTGAGGCGTCCCACGTTAGCGTCCGGTCCGAAGCTGTAGGCGGGGTAGCCCTCGAAGCCGGTGACAAAGGAGACAGAGGGAGGGAGGGGAACACCGATCAACTCCGTCAGGTCCAAGGGACGTTGAACATCGCGATCTGAGGACAAAGACAAACATGGAGGTGGAAGCCATGTTAGTGGAGGGGAAGACAAAATATTTAGTGGCTTAGTGACACTTTTAACAAATACGTAAGTAAGGAAATAAACAAATACCAAGCTGCAAAATCATCAAACGAAAGGGGAAACAAAGTAATAGTCACCATTTAGCCATGCAGAAACAACATGGTGTACTTTGCTATCATGTATTAACTGTTTGCTGATGCCAAGAGCCTCTTTAATCTCAGTCACTGCGATTAATGCACTCTGATGTAAAACATATTGTCTTAACCCCTACAGCCAGATGCCCCCCTTAAAACTAAAAGCTTCAGATTGCTTCATTTTAATCTCTGGGGCAAATTAAACTTTTAATGTCAACATTTTGCTTTTTGTTTTTGCCGATTCATTTGACTTATATTTTAACTGCCTCGGGTATTCCTAAAGATTGCATTGTTTTCCAGGAATCGCCTTCTATTGTTTTTAGAACCAAATTTCTTTTAATTTCTTCAATTAGTCTGCAGGTTTTATTGTTTACTGAATTACCTTTTTATGGCTTTTATCACCATCGTTTCTTGTCGTTCCCAGCTATATTGCAAATGAGATCCCCTACCTCAATATGCTACATGTGCCTTAATGTAGAAGTAAGTTTGCGTTTTCAGTCAAATTAGCATTAGCAATAATTTGACACACTTCAGAGCTGCGGGCTTGTTTGTAAAAAGTGCAATGCGACTGCCTAGTGAAGTCAATATAGATAATGCACAGAGGGGAGGAAGGATAAGGAGCCAGTGAGGGCGCACAGTCCATGTTTACCCTGGTGGGTTAACCTGGCCTTGGGTCAGAGGACGGAAATGTGGCTCCAGAAATTTAAAGCATTGCACAGTACAGACAGTGTGCGAGTTGCTTCATTTATTCCCTGCTGCACTGAGTACATTAATTTAGCAAAGCAATAAGTTGAAATCTGAGTGATCCCTGTTAATATTTAAGTTAAACTTGGTATTGGACTTCAGCACCTTAAAAATTAGGTCAAATATCCCCCGATTTTCTTCATACCATTTTCTGGGTCTGTATAAGACAGTCTGCAGCATAGATATTTCTGTCAGACATATAAATGCATGACAACATCTCAGATACACCCAATTTAGTTTAGCAAGAGGGCAAGAAGGGCTTCCATCTGTGTGACATCCCCACCCATGACATTATATTCAGTGAACTTACCATTACTGTATGCACAGCTGAATGCACACTGACCTGCTCTCTTTCTGTCATGCACATAAATTAATGCAAACACACAAATGAGGATGGACGTACACACACGTATACTCTCTCCAACAGGCATGAAAGGACTTTGTGAATGCCTGCCTATGGCAACAGCTTTTTCTTGCTCTCCTTCTCTGACACACACACAGTCCCCTCTACACCTGGTTCTCCTTAGTGGGAAGACCCCTGGAACAATCGTCTGTTCTCTTAGCGCATACAGGCAGCAGGGTATAGAGGCTGGGCATCTGGAAGGCATTAGGCTAGACTAATACACGCGTGCTGCGCAGTGGCAGCTCCTGTAAATGAGGCTTACCGCGTGGCATGCCGTGTGCGAATGCATGTGCACTTTCTTTGTCTTTGTTGACAAAGTAAGTGGGGAAAAAAGAGAGACGAGTGAGACGGACAGTGCTAACATTCAGGTCTTTCATGGTCGCGTTCAAAGAGTAAGTGGCCTGTGAAGTTACACACATGAAGAGTGGCGCACTCCCCCCCCGTGCATTAATTGGATTGAAACCCATGCAGACTGTGAAGTTCAACCCACATTGTTCTACTTTGCGACCTGATTGCGAAGTGATTACTATAATTTAGAGCTTTTCTCCTGAAATTCTGTGAGTTTTGAAGCTACAGTAATGGTTTTAGAGCTATTCTTGTCCCTTTGAGATTTCATCTCTGAATACATTCACAGTTGACTGAATATGAAAACAGCATGTGGCCGCATTAGCACTTGCAGGTAATTTAAAGAGCTTGCCCACGTGTCTTCCTCTTTATTGTTTGGCCTACATCAGTGTTCCCCTGTTCACAATAAAATGCCCATGCTGGCATTCACTCATGAGAGGAATCTTGAAAAACTCATTTTGGGCATTAAAACTTCAGTATTTCAGTGCTCAATGCTACATTAGTGGCTACGCTCTCTCAATCAAAACAATACAAAAATCATTGTTTTCGCCACCATTACTGATGAAAATCTACCTGACTTGACCCAGGCAACGTATTAAAGTCTTATGCACATTAAGTTTACTGATGTATTTTCACATTATGACATTTCATTCTGCATGTAAGGTTAAAGTTAATGAAGGGGGATGAGATATTTGATATATATGATCAACAAAATATATAGCATAGGTCTTATTACATATAATTATTAATTAATATTACATATTATAGCTTTAACGTTCAGTCTGTTTGTTTTGTCGGTAGAAGAGAAGAACTAGTAAAAATGTTGGAAGAGATATGAATTCTGATAAAGTTGCAGTAAAATGCTTTCTTTTATTGAGCTGATGAAGTGAAATCTAAGCATGCTAAAACAAGCTCTGAGAAATATTTTCCAAATACCGTGACCCATTTCTGAAATTTGGAGATAGGGTGATTGGCTAACTGGCCCGTCGCCTTTAGACACCGACTTTATATCTTCTCTGTGTTGTCAGTGGTAAAGTCCTGCCAAAGTACGCCTGCCAACATTCCCACAGCTCAGCCCGTCACTCTGCTCCTTCTGTGCCCGAAAGTGACATCAGCGCAGATGTTCCTCCGCTGGGTCAGAGACTTAACAGCTGGACACGTCGCCATGGAAACTGGGATATGTACACACTCTGTGCTCACTCAAGTTGCAGCAGCATCTCGCAAGTTGTGCTGAACCGTATTTGTCAGCAAAGAGCAGCTCATGTTCAAGGAATGTAGCTGCACCGATGAGTTATGAATGTCCTGGTTTTTTCAGAATTTGAATAAAACGAGTAGACTAGTGAAAATGTAAAACATCCCAGCGCAAGGCAATGTCAGCTGTGAGAAACTTCTGAATCATTCCGCTCAGGGTGTGACCTCTCAGTGTAATCAGCCTTGGCTGAGTCTGAACACCACCTGCACTGAACCAGGGCAGGAAAAGAGAGCAGCGAAGAGGAAGAAGACTCAGGAGATACAGTGCATGTCTGCTAGCTAGTGTTTACTGTAATAACTTCAAGGTGCTTAAGATGAACTACAAGTTAAGTCGCTGCTGTGTCATTACATTCTTGGGTCATTGAGGAATAATGCTGTCATAAGTAAGGAAAACTCCCTTTCTCAGGAGGGGATGTGGTGAGTGTTAAGAGTGCTGTCGCTGTGTCTCTGCACCTAAACGGCTTTCCGTGTATTATCTTACAGTGCAAACGGGGATGATGCATCAATCATATATAGGAATATTAAAACAGAGATTTATTTCATACAAACTTAAACAAGTTTGTGATTTCTGCCACTAGGGGTCTCTCAATCAAAACAATGATAAAAGACAGTAGTTGATGAAGTAACGTGGGATCATGGGAGTCGTTTTCGCGGATGACAATCCTTCCGATGCGACTCAGAAATCATGTTTATAGATGAGGTGATTTTTAGGAAATGACGGCATTGACAGGCAATCAAATGAAAGGGGATGTTAGTTCTGGAAACATTTGATAAATGTAAGGCTTAGTCGTTTGTAGATATTTCAGTGCAGAAATGTTGCATATTATAGCTTTAATAGAGCATAATACGATGCAGCCTGACACTTTCGAAATACAGCAACACGCAAAATCTGCACAGGATATTAAAGGTGAAATTTTTTAAACAGAACGCTTATTAACTGGTCGTCTATATCTCAAAAAACAGGATGTGTGGCCTTCTGCAACATACTGACCTATAGAAAAACAACTATTTCACAATATACCGTAGGTCAAAAGTAGGAAGAAGAAAAACAATTCTGTTTCAGGACAACCTTGAAATAAAACTAGAAAACTCAAGAGCTCAGCCTTTGCGATTCTGTGTGAATGATACACCCTCAGATGAATAAGCCACCGCATCAGTAACCGAGTTTCAACAGAGGACAGTGAAATGTAGTCATGAATAAATATGATTACAGATATTTAATAACCATCATTTCAAACCAAATAAATACCTCAGTTTTGGGACCGGCTTGGGTGTATAAGGAGAGTTATGTTCTAGTCTTGTTCAAAACTTGGCAAAGATGTGAAGATATCAGAGCTTCATCAGAAAGAAAGCAAAGAATAAAAAGGTCATAATAAGGCGGTGATGATGGATACCGTATTTGGACAGCTACATGGTGCTGGCCAAAGTTACTCAGCTGTCAGTCAGTCCACAGCGGCTTGTAATGAGCTGTCAAAGCTAATGACAGATACTGTGTCTGGAATCTAATCAAATCTCAGTCATCTACAGTCCTCCACATCACAGATAGTCATGTAGATCCTGCTTAGGCATCTACGAGTGCACGCACACGCAAAACCTTACAACAGCACAAACAAAGTAAAGGGATTATAAACATTATCCAAGCATTTAGAGATCCAAAACCTCACAGTTACACAGCAAATCCTCTGTGGCTGTGGTCACACCACATGTTACAAACACACTGCTCTTTTTCCCAGGACCCACCTCAATGTGTAATCCTGTAACCTTTGTCTTTCCCCAAACATCTTTAAGCTTGATGGACGCAAACTTCAAACTTGTATATAGAAAAAAATAGAAATTAAAATAACATGACAATCATGAGGCATCAGCTTTCGGGGAAAAAAAAAGAGACTGCATTAATGAGCTATACGCTGAGGAAAAGACAACAAACAATACGAAAGTGCAGGAATAATCAGAATTAGTTCATTTATTTCCTAAAAGTGAGCAGATGTGGAAATATTGAATAGTCGAGTAAAACAGCAGGGTTTGCACCTGACCTGCTAACAAACGC
This sequence comes from Coranthus polyacanthus, assembly GCA_037367275.1. Taxonomy (NCBI): domain Eukaryota; kingdom Metazoa; phylum Chordata; class Actinopteri; order Kurtiformes; family Apogonidae; genus Coranthus; species Coranthus polyacanthus. The sequence continues at coordinate 2,711,520 of JAPQRN010000014.1, forward strand.
CTTTCCAACAATTACGTATTTCTGACAAAAATATAGTCAACATAATTCTCATCTCTATGTATACATTTCGTTTTTTTGTGAAGCACTTTGGCGCAAAATCGTGCAAAAGATCTGAGCAATTGATTAAAAATGACGGCAACCTAAACCTGTACGTAACTGGGTGCAAACACAAAGCCACGGGTGTGTTTTTACTGGTCAAACATTTATTTATTTATTTATTTTTAATGGTGAAGAAGCTGTATCCTGAGTTAAAATGATTACACAAGACTCAAATAAGGATTTTCTTTGCGTCGGGTTCAATTCTTTCAACTACAGACGCATTCTGTGTCGTGCTTTCTTCAGGCAGACAAAACAAGCCTCCTCACATCCTTTCCTTCAAAAGCCTCACAGCGTTTGATTGACAGGGCACAGATGATGTCAGCCATGTGTTGTTGCGAGAGGCAGGAAGTTGTAGGTAAATTGCAAAGACCACACAGCCTGTGTGTTTAACCACAGAGTGCGTACATGCCTGTGTGTGACCAGGTGAGACTACGGGCCTCCTATTTAACACAAAGCTGGTCTGTTAGCGTTGAGCTAAAGCGCCAAGTCTGCCCAGTCATTAAAAGGAGGAGAGCGGAGGGAAGTGTTAATGCTCCCACTGTGATCAAAGACCCACAGCGCTTAGCTCAGCGATGAATAGATCTTGGTCAGGATGATGTCAGAAAAAAAAAGGCGTCACTGAGATTTGTGTATTGTGTAAGAAACAGAGCTCGACTAGTCCGGTAATAATAGACTTTTGTTCTATGGAGCAACGTGTTGATGTAGGAATTTCAAATATTGATATGTCAAAGAGAATCCATGGATATGTGCAGAATCTAGAGTGAAAGAACAGGGCCGGGTACCAAACTTCTGTACTTTTACCGACTTTTAAGTAAAATGGTATCGCTTAAATTTCAATACCTAGGAATGATCACGTCACTGTCAGTGCATGCAGCACTCTCCAATGGCTTTTAAACTTCAAGTTACGGTAAATAGCTTTTTTTGTTGTGTAACTGGTCTCAGTGTATAAAAATGCAAATGTGTGTAATGCGTATTGCAATTTTCTTTGTGTCGGAAAAAGTATCAAACAGGAAAAGGTATCGGGTTTGAAAATTCTTGAGAGGATGTGTTCAAAATAAAATCACCATGTTCCAATATGATTGTCAGGCAACTTTGAAGCAAAACTTGAATATGTTGCAAAAAAGGAAAAATTGGGCACCATCAACTTGTTTTGAGCGAAGTGAGCAAATTTTGCACTTTACCCATCAGATGCCAGTTTCCTCTTCTTATCAAGAAGAAAATGCGAGTTAAATGTTTGTGACGCCGGAACTTATCGGAAGAGGTGTTTCCATCTCCCATTCAGCGGATGAAGTGTTTTTCAAGAAAGGCAAAAACCACCTCAAGCGAGTGTGAAAACTTTGAGGACGTTTTTCAAACCTTTCCTGACGCGATCCTTCGATATGCGCCGAGAAATATGTTGATGGGAACGCGGCTAATGAGGAAACCAACATTCTGGGTCATATCCACGGAATTTGAGAACAGTACACAGTAGCAGATGAGTTAACTGTATATTGGGAATGTGGTTTTCAGGTTGAAGTAGAAATGTGAGATTCATTTATCTTAGGAATGAGGTAGCATCTGTGCATGTGGCAGTCATGTATGTTAGGAATGCGATATCCATGCTCAGGCAGGAATAAGAGGTTTGCATGGGACCATGTGCACAGAAGGAGACAGTCGAACATGGCGAATGTCACAAAATCAGCAAGCTACCAGATTTGTTCAATTTGATGCAGCTTTTCAGAGTGTTTTTATCCAAAGCAGACAGTCTGTGGTTGATACTAAATCCATTTATTGAGCCCAGTGGGACAAAGCAATTATATAGTGTTGCAAGTACCTTACTGTAGCATATGAACCATCTGAGCCACACATGGAGACAAATAACACGAGGATGCGCCAGGGATGATTTGTATGGGAAAAGCTCTGTTTAAAGGGTGAAACCAGCCAAATAACAAAAAGCTAAGTATGGCATTCATTGTACTTAGGTTATCAGCAATGTGTCTTTCTAGAATTATGACAGAACAGTCTTCTGTGTTTATATGTTGAGGCAAACCTTACAAAACTCACAATGTATTTTAAGGAATAGCTTACTTTAGGGGAAAAGCACAACATATGGGAAAAAAAACCAACAACTTTTTTGCAAGATAGTTGCAGGGGATTGCAACAAAGAACTGTTTGATTCACCCTAGATTCACCTAGTCAGTCAGAGAAATGCAAATATGTCTCTGGAAAGTGGACTGGTGCAGCTTTACTGTAATGTACAGCGCGAGTATAAAAGGGGCTTGTTCTTAAATTGGGTGAAATCCCAAAAACATCGACGTGGTCATGAAGCTCTCTTAAAGTCAGGAGACGCGAGATTCCTTTGAAGTAAGTTTGTTGTGACCTCCCAAGATCCTTTGTTAACAGATCATAATATATACTGAAAATGTACAACATTAAACATGTCTGATTCTATCAAATATAAACAGCTGACTCCAGGAGTCCTCATAAAGTAGAAGGACATTTTCAACAATAGCCAGCACTAATAACCCTGCAACAGGACATCAACACAACAGAGCACAGCTGATTGTCCCATAAAATGGAAACGGCTTTTATAGCCTTTTAACTTCTGCTTGTGAGACGAACCAGATGGTTTATGGGAATGTGAATAAGGCGTTTCATGCCATGTCATCCTCAGTGCTGGAACACGGCCAAGCATATCTCCACAGGTATTTAAATTCATATATTTGTATAAAGCTCACACCTCCCTTTCTAAGCTATTGAGAGACTCTGTTCGACTACGCTTATCAGACCAAAAGCAGAAAGAAAGAGAAAAATATACAGAACTAATATGAGGAAATAATCAGTCTTTACGAGATAAGCCACGAGGGCCTTCTATGATAAAAATGTACTCAAAAAGTTTCACAAGAGCCCGTTTGTGTTTGTCTGCGTTTATGAGTGGTGATGATGAATAGGCGTGCTCCACACTCACTCCTGATGGTTGCTATATAAACAGAGTATCCCCGTTGCAGCTGCTGAGAACTGAGCAATGTACAATCATTACAGACTGGAGAGGAAAAGAAAATCCTGTCTGCATTAATTTGCCATTACCAAAAACATTGCCTTCAATCACATCCAAACGCAATTTTCCATGACATATTATGTTTTTGGCTTACCAACGCTGCTCTACAAATTCTCAGCGCCAAGACTGACTCAACTAAAACTCTGTCCATGTCCTCAGTTACCCCTATATAGAGCTCTCCTGAGAAAAGGCCACTTCAGCATTGTTCTACAGTCTGACTGTGTAGACACGAGCTATTAGTTCCCAGAGTGGAAAAGAAAATAAATACGCTAAAATGCAATTAGCTCATCGGGTAAAAGGAAACAAAACTTAAACATTAAATGTTTTGGGGGAAATTCCACAGTAGCCAAACCAGTATAAATAATACATGATTCCACAGGGAGGAAATGATAAGCTTCACAGAGACCTAATGTTAAGCGGCACTGGCTGCAGACTGAGTAATGCAAATCTCCGTGGTTACTTTCTTCAAATATCCCTTTTTTTTTTTTGAAATTTCCCAGCAAAAGCATTAGAGATAACGAAGCTTATTTTAACAAAGGTTTTGAACATGTCGCTTTGTTTGGCGTGTCTTATATTTGTGAAATTAATGCAAGTCTGCAAAAATCTATCTCCGTGTAAAAGAAGCCTCTTCCTCTGATTCTCGTTTTGCGTTTTGCCTCAACGTGTCAGCCGTGCCCTCGAAATTGACGCCCATACAGACACACCTCTGCATGATGTCGATGAACAATCTGAGAACTTATCCCGCGCCATAGTGCCAAACCCCGCTCCAAGAAATGATGCGCTGTACCCACCACAACGAAATGAGGTAGTGCATAGTGTCTGATTTTTATTGACGCCAGCTGTAGCGCTGGAACCACCAGGCAAGGCCGCCACATGTGAAGAGACGGGATTTTGAGCCTTGTTACGGACTCGGTTTGCGTCTACAGATAGAAATCAACTTCGAGGAGTTTGTGACCTCAGGATCTGTAGTTCTATTAACGTCATACCACGACTTCCAGGATGCACTGGGCGTAAATAGCAAGGAGAGGTACCATGGTACTCCATCCTTCTTTTTTTCTCCTGAAAGACACCAAAGATATGAACTGAAACGAACGGGGCACTTTCTGTATTGAGTTACACAGACATCATGATGTATTGCAGATGATTGTGTTGCGATGTATCACAGGATCAGTGTATCATGACATTATTGTGTGCAACGTATTGTGAACCTACTGTATTGTGAATTACTTGGATTTCCACGCACTAGATTTCTGTGAAGAATCACTGAAATCCCTGTTTTCTTGCCACCGTTTCTGCAAGGACACACTAGTTGTTGACTCATATTGAACCTAATTAAACTACCGACCATAGCTGTTGTTATGAAAACAGTAGGGCTCACCTACCGATTTATTTCAGCGTCGATTAATCTGCAGAGCAGATTTTCGATTAATCAAGTAATATATGACGTCTTGTTTGGTCACAGCTCAAAGTAATTCAGTTTACTCTCACAGAGGAGGAAAGAAATCAGAAAATATTCACATTTAAGAAGATGGAATCGGAGAATTTTGACCTTTTTTTCTTCAAAAATTACTCAAACCAATTAGTGATCATCAAAATCGTTGTTGATTAATTTAATATTTAACAAGTAAATCAATTAATGGTTGCAGTTTTAGGAAATAGCACCAATATTATTGCAGTGCAGATGCATTATGGTGGCTTCGCGTTCATCCATCATATCCAAACCACGTCAGCTTTGCTAGTGGAAAGAGGTGAGGATGGATTCAAATGTTTATCCGTCATTTTTGTATCCCAGCTTTTTCCTGGACATATTGCTTTGCATTTGCTCTTCTTCAGTTTCAGTAACTTCTGATGCACTAAAAGGAATGTCTGCAAGAGGCCAAATGTTCTGTGGAAAAAGGACCAATGTGCAGCAGCAGCAGCAGCTCCTGCAGTTGGATGATATTCATTTGATTTCAGCCGAAATGTTGTTGTTTTAAAAAGGTTGTTTTTTTTTTTTCTCTTTCTTTCTATAGCTCTCTCACACAGGACTACACACAGACACACATGGACACACAACGAGAGCTTTATATGTGACAGGTAAAGTGAGGTCTGGTCTGGGGTAAAAGGGGCTGAGCGGTAAGCGTAACACATTCTTGTGTTTCATCCAGGATTCATGTTAGGGAGCAGGGTTGAGCGTTTCTCAGTGAGGCGGACCAGTTTCTTCTCTGCCGGTGGTCTTATAGACTACTGTCCACTTAATGTATGATAATGTATACAGTGGAAATCTCTTACTGGAACACAGAGACATCTTGTGTACAAATGATCTCTTATCTACTTTCACTTGTGTTATAAAGACGCGTCATCACTATTTTAGCGAGAAGGGAAACTTGAGGATGATGTGGAGCTTAGTCCAATTAAATTTACACTCAACACACATTGATGAAATGAAAACTGTTAAACTTTCAGGCTCACGGTGGAGCTTCCGTCTTTATTTAGTTCTGAGTTGTCTTGGAAAAATGTTAAAGTTCTGCCAGGAGAGACTGGCTGACACTGCACCGGGGTTTAAGGCCAGCGAAGGTTTTACAAGGGGTTAAAGGTCTCAGTGTGACTCCAGCAGACCGTGGAAGAGGAGCATATAATGACTTCCTAATGACAACAGTGTAATTGTAGCATCTGTAAAAACTGGGGTCATTGCAGGTCAGGGCAGAATATTTTTGTAGTGTCTTGATTTATGTTTCTAAACACGGTGAGTGGACTTTTTTTTTTTTTTTTTTTTTTTTTTTTTTTTTTAGAAAATATTGGTGGAGTAGGTTTGATTAAAGCTGCGAGGCTTCGGTCTGGCTCAGGATTATGGGAATTCAAAGTGTCCATGTATATTTAAAAGTAGTTTTGGTGCACGTCTGGAACAAATGATTCAAAGCTCTGGAGTGTGCCCATATAAGCCAACGCTGGACAGGAGTGGGGTCACTGATAAGGGTCTTTTTTCTCCATTCCTGTACAAGCTGGCACGTCCAAAGCTGCAGAGGGCCTAAGGCCAAATAGTTTAGTCGGTTAGGTCAGTACAGCCAAGTATTCCCCCTGTCTGTCTCACCCAACACACATACAAAGACACATAAACACACACACACACAGACACTGCCGCCAGCCCTCAGCGCTTATCTTCCATCTTAATATGGGGAACCAACTTGGCAGCGTCAGCGAGAGAACAGTATCACTTTTGTACAGCCCAGTATTTACTGTATTTTTTCTTAATTTTTCACTTAAAGCCCCTCAGGTCACTTTTCAGCAAAATATTGCAGTTACATGCTGGTTTGGCATGCCTGTTTTTACTGTTTGAACCAAATAGAAAAGTCCAAAGTAGTGTGAACACACACATCTGAGTCTGTAGATATCCCAGCCTCATCTTTGCTAATGAACATCTTGTCTTTCTTTCCAAATTAGACAATGCAAGTAAGATATTTTACGATCCAATGACTTAGAAGTCAGGTGATGATTCAGGACGCAAAAACAAAGCAAATGTTTTTTTTCCCCCCCAGGGCCAAATCTTTTAATCCGGGGTCATGTGAATCTATTGATAAGATGCCTAAGATTTTTCTTGAAGGCAGTCTGTTAGTTTGCCTTCAAGTTAATTAAAGCAGCCAGAGGCTGGTGGTAAAGGCGGATGTCCACAGGGGTCAGAAGTCAGGGGCTCCATGTAAATGGCACGTTGTCTCGGCTTACCCCAAGCTGTGTTTAACCAGCTGTAGAAACTGCACTCTGACCAAAGTGTCAGAGGAATTATAACCCAGCTTAAAAAGAAAAACAAAATAGGGCCTGTTTTTGGCAGTTTGCCGCCATAAAGTCCAGCTTTCTCTATTGAGCTTTTGAAGAGGTGTAAAGCCGTTTTCTTGAAGGCATGGGAAGAAGATGAAGTTCAACTGAACTTTGATGAATGAGCAAAAGAGCACAAGAGAGAAAAGAAGAGAGAATGTAAGTGACGAGGGGCGATAATGAGGCAGAAGTGATCAATCACCAGTTAGCAGAGGCTAAAGAGATGTAGGTGCAAAGCTTCTTTCCACTTAATCTACTAAACAACTGGGACCTTTTGACACCGCTGTGGTTTGTCATGGCTTCTGCCAGATGAGAAAAAAAGGAGAAGAAAGAAGAGAGGAAAATACAGACTGCTTGAATGAGAAAGAAAGAGCCAATGGCTGGGAAATGAAAAAAAAGACAACCATAGCAAATGTACTAAGGTGCAACTTCAAGGATCAACATGCTCAACTCAACATTGCAGCGACCTTTTCATCTTCATCCATATCAACTCTTCAAGCCATAAAGAAATCCCTTAAGATCCCTCTTCCTTCTTTTCCAGAGACGAATGCCAAAGCTTTGCGGTCAGGCGAAGGTTTGGCATGTTTGTATTCATCACACAGAAGATACTCGTGTAGCTTATCCAAACTGTTCCTACAGGAGGGAGGGTGGAGAGCGGGGTCTGAGTGATACCATCTGCTTTGGCTCTGCAGTGTTAACTCGCTTGCTACAGTTTAAAGAGTAGGCGCTCGGCCAATCCACTTGCAGTCCTGTCCGTTCATTGTGTCAACTGTGGCCGTTTCTTTGGCGCCGGCTCACCGTCAGTGTTTGAGGAGTCTGAACCGGCCTGGCTGACCCGGATGAGAAGGACCAGACTGACCGGATTGCAACGAGCTCATTTGCAGAATGATATTAAGTTTATACAGATTATTCACAAAGCAGCAACGCCTATAGATTTATTCCATCCCAGCTATCTCAAACTGCATTGGTCAATTAGTTGCTGCAATTAGTAGTGCAGGTTCACACCAAGGAGGAAATGACTCTCATCCTTGACCCCGGTGTCCTACTCCAACCGAGAACACTCAGCAGCTGTTAGCATCATTTGTCAGGTCAAAAGCAGGTCAAGCTCATTGGCTTGTTATTTTAACTTAGACATTCCTCTTGTCTCTCAAGTGTTTGGAATATTACGGCCAAAACAAGGGACACGCCTTCTAAGGGGTACCAATTTGGAAGTGGGCGGGTGTTCATCTAATAATATGTTTGTCGAATTGTTTGGGGAGCGGAGAAACTAAGAAAAGTGTATACATCCGAAGAATGTTAAGAGCGTGTTGAACTTGACCTGAATTTGACTGACACGATAGAAAGAGGAAGTCGTGGAGAAAGGCCGCGAGGGCAGAAAGTCTAGACAAAGTGTTTCCCGAAACGTTCTCTTTGGAGACCCGTTTTTTAAAAAATGACAAAGCATCGCGACGCATCCACGGTCTTATCTACAAATCACGACAAGAGCAAATGTGCGCATTAATGAACGCTCCTGAACATTTGCACAGCTATTTCTGCATCACCTTACAGTAGTATTTTGAACAGATAAACTGCCCATTTCGAAGAGGTATGTTGGATAAATAAAAAACATTTTTATACATACATTACGTAAAACACAAACACAATAAATACTTTATAAGACCAAATAATGCATGTAGGATGAGGTAACTGTACTGAACGCTGCTCCCTCTGCTTGGAACCAATTACAAAATGACTTGAAACTTAAGGAGCTGGTCTCATTAAATTCATTCAAAGTGATTTTAAATGACTTGGAGGCAGAAACATCTGGCTGTAGATGTTTTGCCTGATTCGCTTGTATATTGATGACACTTGCATGTATGTATGTATACAACTGAAACTCTGTCTAAACCCTGTAAATTGTGCTGCTCCCTGTCTTGGCCAGGGCATTTAATTTATTAAACTCAGACCTGGTTAAATAAAGGTTTTAAAAAAAAAAACAAAAAAAACACAACAACTTTAAGCCATAATGCTGTGGCTTCCACTCGAATCATGTGGAACTGCATAAGAAGAAGAAACTGCATACATCACGTGGTCACTGTTTAATGTTAGGGTGGGAAGAAAAGTTTTTAATAACACTGTAAGTGAACTGACCCACTATGAACTGTTTAATAGTCTTGGTAAATGTGACAGATGATAGAAATAGCTCAGTAGCTCAATATCTGACACAAAAAGATGATGAGTTACAAGTGTTGGCAGGAAAGGTGCCCTGTTTTGGACTTTTGGGCCTAATTAAAATGGCCTGGCTTTCACGCTTTTCAAACTGTATATTCATGCAGAAAATGAGCAACCCTTAGCTATGATACTGAAAGAAATAAACAGACCAACAAAACAAATCTGGATCCCAAGCCCCAGGCTAGAAAAACAATTACCAGGAAATCCATTTATACATATACGACTTCCTACTCTTTTAATGGCTCTATTAATGATAACATTCCATTCCAACACTCTATTGTCCATTTTGTTTATTCTTTTGAGCAAAATGAGAGAAACCACTGCTTGGACAGAAATGGCCTGTTGTCATTAAAGCGTAAATCTGCAAGAAATACAACCCATCCTATACTATGCAGTATTTATTAGCAGTTCATCTCCATGCCAGAATCATGAATATCAAATTCCTAATCTGTGCATAAACTCAAATTTTGCGGAGGTGATTCATTGACAATGTTAGTGCGTTTTCATAAATTTAAGCTTTGCACATAGAGAATCTGTCCACAGTGAAAACGTCACCTGTGGCCAAAGGAGACTGTCCACAACATTAAATCATATTGAAGCAAAAGCTGCAATACTGTGACGCAATTATATCGCCACAAAGCCATTTAGGAGGAAGGTCATGATGGATGTTTACGTGCACAAAGTGACTTTGACACCACCGCTTCTTTCAATCCCAGGGGTTGTTTTGTCCATGACCAGAGTTTTTTACACTCCATACTATATGTAACCTCATCACAACCACAGTCAACCTGTCAGTCAAAACAGGAAACTCTGAAAAGCACTATAGAAGAAAGATAAATAAACTCATTTAAACAGAAATAATACTAACTAATAATGTTCATTTTATTTAAAGCATTTTGTAGCGGTTTGTTGACTTTTTGTGTCTACAAGAACACTCTAAAAGGTGTTGCAAAATGATGCTACCGAGACTTTTCCAGCCATTCAAAATTTTAAAACTTGTGAAAACTACAAAAAAGATTTTTTCACAAATGCTGCCAAAAAGATAACAAAGATTACACCTCATGCATACTCTCTGCATGTTTAGTAGACACATGTGTGAATCCTTCCTCATATTTATTGCTAAGAGCACCAAAGAGAGCACATAATGATACCACCAAATTGGCCAAATGAGGGAAGTTTTCTCCAGCTTTTTAATTGAGGTACCCGCTGTATCCTGTCTCCTGTGGTACGCCCCAGCTAGCAGTGTTAATGCACAGTTGATGGTTAATGACAGGTGTATTAAGTGATCATGGGATTTTAATGGCCACTTATCCCTGGCTGTCAAAGGCAGAGTCTACAGAAAGCTGCTGGGAGCTGCCACATCAGCTGTCTGTCTGCCAAATATGCAGCTTTCGGCCCAAAGCCTCTCAGTTTCTCCCAAGTTTCTTTTTGACTTTGTTCCCTTTATCTCGTTGAACGACACACTCATTCAATTTTGCAGAACATCTGTGTCGTTGTTCACGAGCTTGCGCTGTAATTTTTCTATCAAAGCTGCTTCAACAACCCTGTCATTTTATATGTAAGCCTTAACTAAAAGGTAAGGGGGGGCTGATGTAGACATAACATGGCAATCAAACACAATTTGTCTTAATCATGGTAGTTTTATTGAGCTAATTCAATTCATTAATCCTTATTTTTGCTGAATGTATATCAGTTCAAACCTCGCAAATGGCTGATAACAGCAGCTTTTACAAATTAAGAGGGACTGCTAATGTCATCAGCCATCAGCTTATTTACACTTCAATAACATGAAAGTCTATCTGAGCAAAGCAAAGCATTGCAACTGATGTTTGCTGGTCCTTGTGCTTTTATTCTGAAGAATTTTCAATTGGGGATTCAGATAAGACACAAAATTATACAAGCGTGCCTTAAGGAAAATTATATTTGTAAGAAACAGGAGGAGACCTTTTGTTGTGTGCATGCATTTGGAGAGAAAGAGCAAACAAGTCCTTGCACTGTATGTAGGTAGCTCATTGACATTAAAGGAAGCAAGAAATAAAAGGTTTTATTTTTTTGTTTAGACATTGGCAAGGATGCCATTTGCTTTAAAATAATGAGAAGGTGGGATGAGGAGGCTGCTGCCTCACCTTTGAACCGTGTATCCAATAGGAAAGTGGTAAAAATGCATTTTTCTCTCTCCCTTTCCTTGGGCAAAGAACATTTCTCACCGGGATTCTCATGGGAAGCCTCCTAAAACACATCCAACACCCACGTAAGTTCGATTTAAGATCTGTACCTCAGCTAGTAATATCACAGACTCAACTTTTGTATCCTGCCCTGGTGCTTTGTCTTTTGTTCCTGGTGGTGTTATGTACCTGTGATTATCCCCGGGGCATTCTTCTTCTGTCTGCTTTGGCTGGAGTACCCTACGGCAATATTTGGCAACGGGTCTTTTAAACACGCTGGTCACTGGCGAGGTAAGCCACAGGTCATATTTAGCGCTCAGGTTTGGCTCCAAGCCACGTTCTCTGAGAAGTATTATAAAATGCCAGAACATTAACAGCAACAGCTCAGTTATTCATCTATCACTTCAGCCTGCAATAATTTATTCTTTGGTTAAATGTATTCCCTTTCTCCCAGTAACTTCACACATTTCATCAAACCACATTTGAAATGCCAGTGGTTTCATTGATTTCCGTTAGAGCAGTTCACGTCCCCTGGGAGACGCCATGGCCACAACGGCTACGATATTGGAGCGGTCAGATTGTTTAACACACTCCAATGGCTTTGGAGATCACTGCGATCACTGTTCCTTGCTTAAATTTAGCAGTGGTATAGGCCGATCTCATTAAAAAGAACAAAGCATGACACATTTCTTCCCTTTGGTGACATTCATCCACACTTTTCCTCCTACCTGACCACCTGAGAAGGATCTCTAGTGGTGTTCTCGCTGCCTCAGTGCAAAGCCTAAGGTCCATTTGGAAAACAAGAGATGATCAGTCCATTCCCCGTAGGATAGTAGAGGGGACCAGAGAGCCAGGAGTTTTCTAAAGGTAGACAGCACTAAGAGTCACTCGGTGGTCCAGAGGACATACTTGAATGTCATGTCGGATCACATCACACACACTGGGAATAAGGTCAGCAACGAAAAACATGGAAGACCTCGGTGGCTACTAGGACGAAGCGGAGTCGAGATCAGGGGTTATTAGACTAACTTCATCCGCCTCCCTGGGCTTAAAAAGGATTTTTTTCCTGTCTCTGTTGTGAATTGAGTTTCAACAAAAGAGTTGTTGAACAAGCTTCAAACATAATTACCTCAAGCAAACCTGCTAATGTTTAGGTGTCAGAGCAACATCAGGGGCCTCTTTCTCTTGTAAATAATGGAAAATTGTGTGCGGCACTGCAATTTACTACCTCAAACAATCACTGAATAAAACTTGTGTTTTAACGTGAAAGATGAAGTCTTATTATTCTGTAACAATACTGTAGCCAAATGACATGAAAAATGTGTAAATGTTTTATACATAAAATAATGTTTGGGCTTTTAGAGCAAATTATTGAATGAATTAGTACTTTTATCGTAATAGAAAGTAACATTTATCTCACAGATAATATATTAAAAATGTAATCCAGTGCAAACATGTTTTTGGTGGAATGACGTGATTATTCAATTTCCCATCTCTTTATGTGATGTTTCCTGAAGTAGTGCCCTACAGGTAACATTTAAATGTTAAAAACCACAGTGAAAGACTAATTTAATAAACTAACCTGTTTATGTTCTAGTCTGTGGAGACGTTAAAGCCTGGCCGACAATAGAGGATTTTAAAATGTTGAAATCTGCTTATCTCTAATCTCAAACACGCACGAACTACAAAATTTGACAATAATGGAGTATCATACACTACAGCATATTATTCAGATTCTCCCCAATGGAGCAGCCACCACCTCACACGATCAAACATCACGGGACCTCATGGGCAAACACAGATGCACATGAGATGCAAACATAAACCTGCTGTAGTGATGCTTTACAGTGAAAAAAACGAAGGCTGAATGAATCTGAATGTGGAAATGAGGAGACATGGAATCAAAAACTTTTTATATACACACAATGCACATAAAGGTTTTAGAAGATGAAATGTATATCCTAGTAATAAATGACTTAGATATGAAGGTTTCAAGCATTAGCTCCACATGTGAAGAGTAAACACAAAGTAAGGG
>JAPQRN010000014.1:2724955-2735776 GCA_037367275.1 Coranthus polyacanthus
ACTTTCATTTCAAGTACTTAAAAAAAAAAAAAAAAAAAAACTTCCAACAAGAAGCAGGAGAGCCTGTTAATTAATGTATTTTTTTTTAGTTTAAACTTTATTTAACCAGGGAAGAAAATTGCTTTTACAAGAGTGTCCGAGCCAAGTGTTCTTGGCCCGGACACTCTTGTAAAAGCAATTTTCTTCTTTTGAAATGCAATTTATTTAGTACTCCAAACAAAATCTCCTGTAACCACCTGTGGAGAACGATCTAGTGATAGGGAATGGATGATCGAGACTGAAAGTAAAAAGAAAGACATATATGAAGGGAAATAAACGAATAATGAGGGCCGACAATCTCCCAAAGTCGTTAACTCACATTGACACTGTGGTCTGCCAACTCTAACTGATCTCACAAAATTTTAATCACATACTGAAACAACTAAAGAATAGCAACGTGCACATGTTCATCTTTGCCTTCGGTCTTTCAATAATGTGAAGAAAATACAACTTATTCCAGAAAGAAGCTTTAAAAAACACACACACACACACACAAACCTAACAAATAGCCAAGTTTTCTGAGCTCCGTGACCAAGATCCCTGCAGTGCAGTTACTTAGAACGTAGACGGTTACGGTCCAGCTCCTCAGGATCCCCAAAGCGTGTGATGTCTCGCTTCCATCTGCGCTGTTCTGCATTGTGAAAACATCAGCACTGTTTTTACACGCAGGGCTAGTAGCTTCCAACACGCTGTTATTCACAGTATTCCCGTCGTGAGTATATGTCTCCACAGGGAACATCTCTGACTGTATGTGTGGCTTTATAATGTCAACATGTCAGTGAAAAACTGGCTTTATATATGGATTGATGAGGAGTTTTTGAAGTAATGCCATGAGTGTTTTTGAAAAAGAAAAGAAAAAAAAAAAAAACTGTAGGGAAAAATCTAAGCTTTGACGTCCTCGGTTCAACAATTTCTCTGCAAAGAGGAAACAAATGGGAGGAAAAGCTGTTGTTTTGTTGTTTTTGATGGCTTCAACAGCCAACACTTGATTCTGTGGAGGATCAACTTTGTAGCAAGTGACAGAACTGGCAAAAAACCAATGAAGACTGTTAAATATTATCCAGCAAAGACATATGGCAAAGAAGGAAATAGGTAAAGCAGGATAAAACATTAACAGAAGACCATGGTGGTGAGAAGGAAATGGACATTACAGATATGAAGAAGGTTAATGCCGTGTATGTATGGCTGCAAAATCAAAATGTACTTAACACAAAGCAACAACACTGGCTATGAGGCCTCCTTTTTCAGTTTAGGGCTACAATTCATTATTTTTGTAATCACTAAACTTGTCCTTGTTTTCCAAGTTATCGCAAGAAAAAGGTTAAATATGCACGGCAGAAGCCAGGGGTGTCTTTTGAATTACTTATTTTATCTATTACTCCAACGGGATTCGGTTTATAATGAATGGAACAAATGATCCAAAGCTCCGGAGAAATGAAAATGAACATTGGGGAAGGTGTAATCGGCAAATTACATTTGGAAATTAAGCTTCAAAGCCTATGTCTGTTCATTTTCTGTAAAGTAACTGGTGAGTAATTGGTTCATCACTAATTGGGACGCTATAATCTGAGAAGAGAAAGACTTTTGAAGCAGTGTGTAAAAGTTTACTGAAGGAAACTTTGTGTTATAGCAGATTTTAATAAACCCAAAAGCTCCTGTGTGCACAGAAACCGTTGAATGACCTCTCCTTAGTCTCTCTGATCTCCAGAATAAGGAGTTTGATTTACAGAGCCATTGTCGCAGTAACTTAATCCAGAAGCAAATGTTACAGCTCAATCTTAGTTTTGCTCTTACTCCCCGTGTGTGTGCATGACTGTGTGTGAGAGTTCTTGCATGGGTGTAAAGCCTTCCAGATTTAGCAGCTGGCCTCGCTCCTAGCTAACAGTCATCCGAAAAGAGAGGATATTACACGTAACTGTTAGCCTCCATAAAAGACCCTCAACAAGTACCTGCTGGTGGCCTGACAGGCTCATTGGTCTGAACTGAAGTTTATGTCCAGGAGTCCAGGAGAAAAACTGACAGCATGATGATCTTGTCAACGGTGTTAAAAAATGACTCACGATGAACTGAAAATGACTCGGCCGGTGTTAGATTGAGACTTTGTTTTGTTTGTTTTATTGTAAGCCTTTGTTCTAAATAATCACAGGTGCATTTCTGCTCTGACTCAACTTGTTTCCAAACTCCTTGTTTCCAAACAGTTTAGTATACACGTACTGTATATAAATATGACTTATGAAATTGGTTCCAGCCCTTCGGCGCTGTACTGACAGCACATACAAATTGCTAACAAATGCTGCAAAACCAAAACACCTGTTGGGATAGTTTAAGATGGACGACCACATGTCCGGAATGATAAGAAATAATCCTTTTTAAGATGCTTTGACGTAAGTTTATGTTGCCTGTGTTTCTTTGTCAGAATCATCATGACTGAATCTGACATAAAGTGATGAGAAAACAGTGAAAGTTGATTTGTTTCTCTAAGAATCAAGGGGAAAATGTTTGCATCTGTAAAAATATTTAACCACTTACCATTTAAAATAGTACATGTGTAACTGCATCTCAGATGTCAAGATCTGTCTAAAGAATGAATAAAGTTGGAGCAAAAGAAAAATTCAGTGTCTCTGTAGCTGATATGTACACCAGGTGCTCTATTGGCATATAATTTACTTTTAATATTACAAAATCCTTTGGGTGTACAATAATTCTAGTGATATTTTCCAGATAACTGGGGGTGGGTCGCTGTTGCTAAATGAACATGGAAGAAGCATGTCTTTGAAACCGCAATCCCCATATCCCCAAAACCCCAAAGACCTCAGTCAGGAACTCCACGAGTCCTTCCACTCTAGTTCTGTGCAACAGCTTGTCTCGTAGCCTTGCAGCTCTGGAGTTTAAAAATCATAATAATCATTATAATACTGCCCGTCTCCCTCTTCTTGTTCCATTATTGTACACGCGCACGTTACATCATCTGTTCTACAGCCTTGAAGACACTCGACAGACTTTAACACACTGAGGATAGAGGCAGCGATGAACCGTCAGGTTTATTATCCCGCCGTCAAAAACATGCCTTTCAGAAGTGGGATGAGGAAAAAGAAGAATGAAAGGAAACTTCTACAGTGTTTGGTGCATGTAATCAAGTTTCCGGCTGGGTCTTACGACAACCAAAAAACAGCATCAGAGACTCAGTCTTAAGGTTTATGTGAGGATCTTTTGCCTCCTTTAAACATCTTTCAATACCTTGTTTTTTTGTTTTTTTTAAATCACCAGTGATGCATTTTCTTTCTAATCACAAAATCCTGAAGGGAAGCTGCTCGGCTGGCTCTGAGCGAGAAGAGGTGACGTTAACGGCTGCAGTTTCTGTTGAACACTCTCTCACTCCATAGGTATTCTGTTTATCTGAAGCCTTGCTTTCTTGTATTCAGCTAAGCAACAAAAAGGAAATATATATAAATAAAGATCATTCCTGCCAAAACTGGAGCTCTAGTGTTCATAGTGAAGCTATACTCAATGATGCATCAAAGACAAAAGTCATTTCACAGTTGCTGTTATCTGCTAAAAAGAGACAGTGTTCAGTGGGAGAGTTTTCAAATCCACGACTGGCTGCCAAATGGGCAAAAGCCTCCTCAGGCAAACACACCAACACATTAAACTGGCTCTCTTCACATTGGCTGCATTAGCGGCTTTAACTCAGCTGTAAAGTTTGCTGATGAGGGGATATAAAAAGGTTAGTGCTGAAAACTGGAAAGACGCAAGACTATTTGGATCACAGGCTCAATTTGGGAGCTGATTTCTGATCAAACAACGTGCGAAGAAAGTGCTCCACGTTCCTCCTCGGCGCAGAGCTCGCCCAAGAACATTTTATCATAACTAACCAAGTCGTGTTTACTATGAGGAGAAATTAGAGCAGAAAACTAGGATTTTTTTTGGCAGGTATTTATAATATCATACCACAGACAGTTGCAGTAGATAAAAAAAACCCAAAAAACAACACAACACAATATAATAGTTAAATCCAATGCTTCCTACCAGAGAGAGAGCTAGGTTTGCCAGACAAGCCACAGACCGAATTCACCATCACTTCACTGTTGAGCAGTTAATTTCAGGCCCTGCTTGCCAGATACATCATTCAAACCACCAGCATTTTCCATCAAAACTACCACCTACGGCTCCGCCACAGAGCCAAAGTTTCATTTTGTTTTCATGGCTAAGACGCCACTGAACCACTAGGGAAGCAGCAGTTTTTGAGGAGAAGGGAGGTTTCTGCATATCACGGCCACTTATGCTAAATAAACAAACATTCAGCACATTGTCTCACTTCAATCTAGTGAAATCGACCAGTTGCAGAGACCTATTTTACAACATTATTTCTTTTCATCCTTTCACTGAAGAAGAACAGTAACGCATGCAGTAAATCAAATAATATTCCGGGTGTTCGGTTAATACTGATGCAGTAATCCATTTATTTAAACATGTTGACACATCTGACGCAGGGCTTTCAGATGGAGTGGAAGGATGTTGCTGAAACAGGCAGGAAATGTCATTTTTCAGAGGAAGAGGGCTAAATAAGGACTGACCTCTGCTCCAACATCTCTGGGATCTGATGTGGTTTGGTTTGGTTATAAGTGACAAAGCTATGCACAAACAGGCTAACTAAATCCCTTAATCCCAATGAAGTGGACTCGTTCTTTTGTTTTTGCCAAAGAAAGCCAAAAGCAAATTATGCATAAAACAACCAGTTTTCCAGTGAAGTGTAATGAAAACATCAGGGCTGTTTCCTGAGGCTGAATAAGTGTTGAAGTTGCTTTCAAAGTGTGAAAGCTTTTCAGGGGAAATTAATCTGTTTTTCTCTGCACTCTGGTCAAAAGAGGCTGTTGAAAGCTTTAGGGGCCAGACCACCAGACTGTCTGGACTTGCCCAAGGGACTGACCGAAGACGGCATTGTTCAACTGAGTTCAAGAAGTTCTCTGCACGTAGAACAAGATTTCAAATGCTTGGTCCGAGCCACTAGATGTTCCTTCGTGTTTAAATGCTTTTATGGCTTTAGCAAAGAAGGAGTCTTCAGTTTGTGTTTTACAATTATTAGCAATTGTCTGCAACCGTGTAAGTGGCGGCGAATTCAATGGAAATAGAGGTAAACATTTCTGCAAATCAACACCACAGCATTAAAGAGAGACTCTAACCGTTCAAATGGCAAAGGATGAAAAAAAAAAGGGCTGCATTTGCTTTGCTTGTGTAAAAACTTTAAAACGATGATTTCAATTTAATTTTACTGCCTAAGTCAATATTAAGCAGTCATGCGAAAGGTTCTGACATTAAACGAACCAATTTGAAAGTAATCAGAATGGTGATTACTGCCGCGCTGCATTGCTCCTCAACTTTGGTACACAAACCTGGTTCTCATTTGAAACTTGGCAGTGAATGAGTCTCACTGTCTTTCTTCATTAAGGAGAAGCTAAAGACAAGTGGACCGTCCCGTCTTTTCTTTTACGTCCAACTGGACAGTGACGGTCGGCACAGCTTGCATTCAGAGGTCGCACTGCTGTATTTGTTATGCTTTATAATTTGTTTTTCTATTTACTGTGATTTTTTTTTTCCCCCCTCTACCTCTTGCGTGTTGTTACAAAAAAACAGAAATAATCAAAATCACATATATCTGCTGCATCTCACTTTGGCCTGCATTGCCTCACAACTTTAAAGTGGCCAGCGAAATGAGAAACACATTCTCTCGTCAACATTCAAGCTTTTTGGGCAGATAATGGAGTCACTTTGGAAACCCAAGAGCCGTTTTGACCACATGAATAATATTGCATTGCAGGCCACTGACAAACATATTTACAGATACAATAGTTTAGGACATATCATGACATTATGAAAGAAAAACATTTACAGTTGATATTAACTTAAACTAACATCCATCAGAACACCTTTACCTCATTCACAGAGTCAGTAAAAGACACCAGATTATTATTTCTGACTGCAGACACTTAACATCTACAGAGGTCAATTTAAAAAAAAAGGACCAGATTTGGAGGATTCAGGGTGATCTAATAGCAGAAATTGGGGGGGGAAAAAAGCAACAAAACCTCTGTTGTCTGGTGATATTTTGGATTTAACGAGCAGAAAGAGGCACTGTGTAAAACATGCAAAATCATCACAGTCCCAATATTGCCCATAATAATTGCAATATGACTTAAATCATGTTTGCCTCGTCTGAACTTCAGTTTCCTTACAACAAAATAAACCCTGTCCATCAGCACGCCTGCAAGAGCCGTAAACTCTGATTTCCTTTAAACTGTAAGAGTGTTAATGAAAGGTAAAATGTGCTGTATGATTAATAAGAGGGCAACACAGCTGGGGATTTACAGTAACACAGTCTGATTTAATGAAGGAACAAGCAGTTTCATTATACCAAGGGTTGTTTTTTTTCCCTTTTATTGCTGGAAAGAGACCACACACATACGTCTGGTTTTGCGCTCTTAAGCGAAAGAGTCTACCCCATGCATGAACGAAAACTTGTAGCGCTAATGAGTCTGACGGCAGAAGCGCCGACCACAAACCAAGGTGACAATTTGAAAAGTGAAAATTTGAATGCCTATTATTTGCAACATGAATTTCAAGTGGAAAAGGACAGATGGCATATGACAAAAAAGTGAAAAATAAACACAAATACAGACGACACAGATGAGAGAGAAGCAGAGCAGAGACGGACTCAGATGTTTGCTGATGTATACCAGCCATAAGTGCTGAAACAATAGAGTAAATTAAGGCCAAACCATTAATTAGATTTGTGATGGGACTTTCAGGAAGCGAGTCGACAGCGTGTTCAAAAACAACGCAGCTGCAGACCAGCTGAGCACACACACACACACACAGAGACGCCGTCGCCACAAAATGACCATCAACGCCACCACTAATCCCACCTCCCACTGGGAACAGTCACTGCAGATGCTCCTCCGGGGACATTTCTGTCTAACTTTTTATCAAGCCATCTTTAAGTGGTTTCTTCCTTTCTAGTGTTTTTGTGCGTGAAACAGTCAAGTTTCTCACTACAGATGCTCCTCGGGGGAACATTTCTGGTTGTAACATTTTACATCAAGCCGTCTTCAGCTCGTCTCATCTTTTGTTGCTCATCTCACAGCAGTTGCAGTGCTGTCACATCGCACAAACACCTCATAATCTCAACAGCGATCGAGCAGGGGGTCTTCAGACTGAGCAAATAAGTTCCGACTAAGCAAACGAGACGAAAAGTTTAACAGAAGGTTAAAGATCCTGTGGTAAAAAGTTCAGTCTCCCAAACACCGCAGACTTTCTTTGAAGTCCGTCTCTTTGGTTTGCTGGTGACAAGAAGTCATCCATTAACTAGACAGGAGACAAACCCAGAGCCTAAAGGGTTCAGGGTTGGGACAAAACACAAGAAGCACTGGCCTTGTGTAACCTTTTGGCAGACTGTCTTATCTGGACATTATGTAAGAGCATTTATCAAAACATAATTACTTGAATGACACGCAGACCTCGACCCCGTGCAGTAACTGTGTTGTCAAGACTTACGGTCGGGACCCAAAATGGATAATGGAACCGTTTTTACTCCTCCGCCAATTGGCAAAGGAGAATCAATAGCAATAATATGATATGTGAATTCATTTTCCTAATTAAAAGAGGAGATAAGCGTTCTCTGGAAGAAGTTATAAATGTTGACCCCAACAAGGCCATGTGAACAGCAGAGGAGAGATGCCGTTGTGTAAGACGAAACAAGACAAAAATGACACAACGAGATGGACGTGACATAAGATGAAGACGGCGTAAAAGAGGCTTATAAAAAATTATTAAAAAAAGATACTTCCACAACACTTTCAGAGACAGTGTTGTGGAAGAGTCAATAAATATGTGGATCTATGGCAATTCATGACATATTTTGGCAAGTTCGGGTCCAGAGGAGACACCAAATTTCTCTTCTTGAGCTAAGTTTAGGAACCCCTGCCTTAGTGTATTGTTCGGGTGACCGAATACTTCTGGCTACATAGTGAATCTATAAAAAGAATGACATGACATATTTCCAGACTTGAAAGTGATTATGCCTCCAGAACTGGTCCAGATTGGCTTTTTGCAGATGGCTGGCTAAAAATCAGAGATCAACTCCAAACTTTAACTCCAACTTAATAATTGGCCTTAAACAGAGCAAAACGTCCTTATCTGCAACACCAACATCCTGGCTTTAAGCAGCAAGGGCGATCAAACGAGCAGAAATCAGAGGGGAAAGGAGGGGAAAGGTGATATTTCAGACTAGATAAGGAAAAAGGAAGCCTTCATAAATCGGTCCTCAATGACGACTGCTCTGTCGTTAGAGAAGCAGCGCGACAGACGGAAGAGCAGACGTAGAAACATGCTCATACATCCATATATAGTACAGGCATGCACTATATTATATATCTATGAAAAGTATCAGATGCACTTTGGACATTCCTGTAAAATAAATCCACACTGCACTCCGATTTATCAAGAGCTTATGTCACTGCGGGATCCTGAAATCCTTTAGCGCTACTGTTCTGCACTCCATAGCATCTCCATCACACTCAGACGCTCTACGACACGACTTGCCCTCAGTGTTCTCCACACAACGAAACAGACACCTGCTTGTTTCCCACTCCATCTTTCCGCCCTTTCCAGACTGTTATAAATTCCATGTTTTCACCCATCCAGCTTCTGTGGTGCAAAGCCGGAAAGCCCGCCTCTCCCAGAAAATAAACAGACTAATTCAGATCACTTCACATGATCATAAATTGCACTTCTGATGCACCTCTAAGCTCTTGTGACAGCAACCTATGAAAGCGCTATTTCCTACAGGAATGCGGGACGACTCATGCCACAGTATAATTATATTTTAGTGATTTCATTCAGTACACAGCATTCACTGTTGGTGGCTCACAGCTGTGTCTATTACAGCCGTTTCCATGTTTTCATGCTGAAATGTTCCAACACTTAGCTACCGAGCATCATTTTCATTTCATCTCGGAAATATTGACCCAGAAAAACTGACCTTAAACCGCAACGGCCTCCTACTATTAGACATTTAGCAACAAGTGGGAGTTAAGGGCCTCGCTGAAGGTTTTTCCCATGTTGGGAGATTAAAAAGACAGCGTAAGCAACATGGAGCAACAACAAAAGAAGCCAAAGTGCTCATTTGATCTGCCTGACTATCAACATTACAACTCAGGCCAAAAGTAAAATGGAAGCAGTCGACCACATCAAACAAAGTATTGGTGTAAAAGCTCTTTGATGGACAGAGTTTTGATTTCAGTGAGTGACGGCCGATGTTAAGACAAACTAATAGAAAGAAAGCAAATGTGTTTGATTCACTTTTCATTAATTTAGCCAAAAAACAGAGACATCCAGAGGCTGTTGTCAGATTCCATCTTTTAACTACAAAAGGACATACGATAAATAAAACAAAAGTACAAAAGCAGAGGGTGCAGTGACCTTTACCCTCCTACACGGAGACACTCCTGACGCATCCTGTGTTTGTCCCATTTCTTGCTTTGAAGAGCGTTATCTATCTCATCTGACACCGTCTGTGCTCACGCCGTGTCCACGACTTAAAATAGTGACTCCTGTGACTTGTTTTGTGCAGGACAAATTTAGCTATTCCTGTTTACTCGCCAGGATAACGCACATGTTTGTGGCTTACTGTAGGGTTTGTTTTAGATTATTTGCAGATGCGGGACGCTGAGGCTCTGAGAGTGTGGAGCAGCTTTCCTTTAAGTGTTATGTCAGCAGAATCCGTAGATCTTTATTAAATTTGACCCACTGTGACTATGTGGCCGTGCAGTGATGCAACAGTTTCCAGCCTTTTTCTTTTTTGTTTTTGTTTTTTAAACTTCTTTTGCATTGTTTCCTTTCGAGAGCTCCATTATCAAATCTTTGCATCCGAAGAGCAAAAACATTAGCGATCTAGTGACTTTACACTTCGTCACAAACAGATGCAGATAGTAACAGCTCTCACATTCACCAGGTTTGACTCTCCGTGGCAGGAAACACGGACACTGCGAGATGCAGAGACACGTGCAACACACAACCTGCAGCGCATCTTGAATCACTTTGAGTTTGCTGAAACATGAAAGTGTCAAAAGGCACAAGAATTGCTAAAGTCACTACGCGAAGAACAATAAGACAATGGAACACAGGACGCCTATGAGCAAAACTGATTTTAAATTCCAGTTCTGCTGAGGGGAACTTGAATGGGCTTGAATTTTAAAAGGTTTAGAAAGAATACATTTTACCGTCAAATGCTCGAGGCCGACTCCTTTTTGCTAAATAAAACGCGCTCTCTAAAGGAAAGTTGCGACCCAACATTACCCCAGGAAAAATCCACATGAATCGTGACGCATCCTGCCAAACCCTGAAACTGTTTAGTAACAGATAACAGCGTCAGTTCAGTAAACAAAGTGCTAAACGGATGCTAAGACGATGCTATCAATCCTTGAATATTAAACAACAGCAACAAAAACAATCCGTTAATTAGATCATAATATATCAGAGAAAGTGTTTTTGTTCTGTGGAAACTCAGGCAGCCACTTTGTATTTGACACGCAGAGTATCAACACACATCTGCACAGCCAAAGAAAACATCTGGCTACTTTTAACATTACAATGGTCAAATAAAATGGTAGTGATCATTACATCCCTTTGGGTTTTTTGGGTTTTTTTTAATTTGACAACAGCTTTAGTGCTCAGAGTTCACAGTGGATCCATCTAAACTCATGTGTTTTAAGAGAAGAAAATGTGAAG
>JAPQRN010000014.1:2744626-2757478 GCA_037367275.1 Coranthus polyacanthus
GACGGCAAGCTCTACAACTGAGGCATTAATCAGGTTTTCCTCCGAATACGTCGCAAATTTAACCCCAATTCATGCACGTTTTTATCCACTAATCCTCTGCAAATGAAAACAAGAGAGAGGTTCTTTATCATCATCATCATCAGATGTAGTATTTCATACAATAACATACGACCCGAGCTGTTGATTGAAACAACGTTATCTATCATCTCCTCAAACACCTCCACGGTTCGTCAAAGCCTTTGTCTAACATTTGTTCTTCGTGTACGGTGGGGTTTCATTGCCGTTTTCCTCCAATATGGCATTTATTTTGGTTTCTTGCATTAATTCAGTGAATGTTGCAGTCTCCACATAAATCTGCTTCCGTCACCTTTAGCTTTTATCGACACACCAGCTTTTCCATCTCTATCCCACGTGTCAAAACGATTGTTCAGTTTTCAGATTTTCTGTATTTCCACTCAGGTTTTTTTTAATGTGCAAAGTGAAAACACGCTGGATGGAAACGCCCCTAATGTCTACTAGAACTGCATGGGATCAAAAATCACATCTAAATAAAATGTAAAAAAAAAGGGTTTCTTTCCCTGTTAATATAAAGCTGCAAAACATGTTAGATTCTATGACAAATTAAGATCATCCACGACATGAGATCATCTTTTTCTCTGCTGAGTACAGGTGTAATTATGACATTTTACAGAGAACTCGGCAGATAGTGATACTTTAGGGTCCATCGGCAGAAAAAGTAACTGGTTTGTCCCCTTTACTGGGGGGTTTGTGTAACGAGGCCATCGATGAAAACAAGCAAATGAAGATAGATGTTAAACAAGTGCAGGTTGTCTCAATATTAACTCAGCTGCTGGCGGCAGATCCTGGTTGTGCTCAGATGCTTTGCTGAAGCAACGGCGTAAAAAAACACAACATTAGAGATCTTTTATGTTAGTATGAGAAGTGTCAAAATATTTTCAGTTCATTACGAAACTGTGGCAGAAAACAAAAAAAAGCTTTGGGGCCACTGTCAAAGCTGAGAGATGCAAATACTGGCCTTTATGAAGGAAATGAGTTACGCAACAAAATCAAACTATATCGACAGAAACCTTAAAAAGGCAATACACCAGCCAGACCTAATGTCCACCAGATTTCATAGCACACAATCCAAATGTTGAGGGGAAAAAGTAAACCTTATGACTCTATTGGAAATGTCAGGGAGTCTTCAAAGTCGTCTCTCCTCTGGGGACAACGAATGTCAATCCATCTTACTGACTGAGGTATTAATTTATCTAAATAAAAACAAAATAATCTGGCTTTAAAACATATTTACTTCAGTTAAAAGTGTCCTTTCCACTCGTGCTACTTCACAGGAACCTGCTTGTGTTTTCAGGTGTGTAAGCTGCTGGATCAGAGGAGCGTGCCAAGCGGCGAGAGATGCCAACGCTGTCAAGCTGCATTTTAAATCCCATATATCTTTAGATTCACTGCTCCAGCATGGATGCGATTATTTTGCCCATGTATAATAATCATCACAGTTGTTCCTGGCTGGAGGAGCCAAACAGGACTGACTGTAAAATGCCAAAAATGTTGACCCCTGAGCTCGATGTCCTTGACACTACAGCAAATACCTGACTCACTATACTGTATGTAACCCTGCGTGATGATAGGATCGACCGCAGAGTCGGGGCTGCAGACGGCGTGTTATTATGATGTTAAAATGTCATACTGCGTTAGCGTTTTGCTTGGAGTTTAAAGAGTGAACGTAAGCAGGCCGAGTGTAATGGAACCGTCAGTCAGGGGAGGATTCAGTAGCAGAAGCAGCCAGACATTGTTCATTCATCTTGAGCTCGGCTGCAGCTGCAGTCGGGAGGGAAAAATAAGGCGGAAAAAAGAGAAGTGCTCTACATGATGGGCGTAGCATGTTGAGGCTGGAAGGTTGCATTATTTATATCATACACGTACTATACATTTTGTGGAAAAAACATAACTGGTAAATCGATTTTTTAAGACTAAATAAATATAAAAAATAATAAAGATTTCAAAACTATAACTTCAAGAAACAAGAGTTTATCAGCGTCTTCATCGACAAGGCGCATATACAGATAACTGTAGAGTTATATTACATACTGTAGTACTACACAGAGGTTTTGGGAGCCGCAGACAGGCCTTTTTGTTATTTTGATTAAGTTGGGTGAGAAGCAGCTGGTTTCAATGAGCAGAGAGGGATTAGGTACATTCCAGCGCTGCCTGCTCCCAAAAATCTAACTAATTCACTGGACTAAATGTGTCATATTTTTACACGTCTACAAGTGGTTAAATCAGTTCTGTCCCAGAGTTATTGTTCGTGGCGAAATCGGTTCTTGTTGTTGTCGTCAAGACCGGCTAAACCGAGACCAAGCCGCGACCGAGACCGGTGTGCATCGAGGCCGAGACGAGACACGCGGCAAGGGCTTTTACGGCAGCCAAGTTTTTCAAATACCACAGATTGATATGGAATGAGGAGAGGATTCCCTTCGCCAGTGAGTAGGACGCCTGTGATCAGTCAAATCAAGACGCCGATGCCTGGTCTGCTGTGCAAACTTCATCCTATGTAAAATAACAGCGACAAACCCGTCACTCGAACACCGAGAAGATGTCAGTACTTATACCTGAAAGCTTGACGAGGGAGGCGTCGATACAAACGGATCTGGTTTTATATTAAGTCCATTTCAATTTTGTACTCTATAGATTGACGAGTTCATGTGTGTGGATGCATTTTCATGAGTATACAGGTGTTACAGGCACATACAACCCCCCCAGTGTCACTCATTCCACTGAAGTTAAAGAAAACACAGCAGGTAAACACACAGACACGGTCAGGCCTCAAGCCAATATTCCGCCGCTGCCGTATTTCAGTGGATTTTCTCACATACTGTCATCTCTCTGCCAAGAAAGTCAACATAATCCTGACATCTTTTTTTTTTTTTTTTTTGCATAAAGCAAAGACTGTTGAAACATTTTTGAACATTATCACCTCCTTCTGTCCGGTGGTGTAAGAAACGGGGTCAAGAAGTTTGCTGAAAGCCCAGTCTCCGAATAAACGACTGGTGTAAATGTATTCAGCATTTCTCGGAATATTTCTGCTCAATGTCACGTTTCGTACAAGATCATTTACAAATAAAACAAACGTCATGTTTCTAGCGTCGACGCTTTCCCTCCAATCCGAGTATATTTCTACATCGGCACGTGTAAACACGGTCATTAACAAGTACGGCTGCTAGGGTGTGTGTTACTTATCAACATGTACACACTGCAATCAAAGAGTTTACTTTAAATTACAGTCCAGGTTCTCACGCCCAAAAACTTCCCCCAATTCATATTCCCCCCCAACAGTGAGAACAAGTAATGCCTCAGATGAAATGAGCTGAAAACTTTAGATTACAGTGTTTGAAAACGCCTCCGTGTTCCTGCAAATGTTTGTTCCTACACACATACATGTATCTGACAGGGAGACATGAGATGAATCAATTGCTGCGATTACAGCAACAA
The DNA here is from genome assembly GCA_037367275.1 of Coranthus polyacanthus. Lineage (NCBI taxonomy): Eukaryota > Metazoa > Chordata > Actinopteri > Kurtiformes > Apogonidae > Coranthus > Coranthus polyacanthus. The sequence goes on from JAPQRN010000014.1 coordinate 2,748,137, forward strand.
AAGGGTCGTCTTTGGGGAAAAGCTGCCCTTGTACGCGCAATTTGGAGATTGTTCAGGAAAGACAGACAATTGGAGCCAACTGTTCGCTGCTTGCCGGTCCAGATTGGCTAATATCTCATGCACATCACTCAAAACTTAAAGGCACACACACAATTTAACATTGCTCTCAAGGTGAGGGATCGTCTTTAGGGAAGATTTTCTCTTCGCAAGCGTGAGTGCCGGGTGGCGTCTGGCATTAACGTCTGACTTGGGACAACCCAGCCTCTTCCCTTCATGTTTGCTGCCCTGACAAAAAAAAAAAAGCCCCTCAGACCATAAATAATCTCCATCCAGTACTTCCATCCAGACCTCGACAACAGACATCTCAGCCGTGGGTGGATCACATATTTGAGCATCGATCAAAAGTCTTTTTTTTTTTTTAGTTTTTACTGAATTGTATATGTTCTTTCCTCTCATGTTGCATGCTCACTGCTTTGTTTGGGCCAAAATTCAGAGCTCGACTTCGACTCCGTGCAGCAATGTGTGAAATGAAGCTTTGTCGAAGTGCAGCATGGCGAATGAAGCAAGAGGGGTGTTTATATCCGATTAAAGGTTGTAACAAACGATTCAGTGTACTGTGCTCAACATCACAGTCTTTAGAGATTATTAGGTTACATTTAGTCCCAAATAAACAAAAGAAAAGTGCCATTTTCAAATCAGAATGTCTAAAAACAACAACACCTTTTGTTATATATTTTGTTGACTTATATCAGCGTTTAAATTCAGAGAAACCCACTGTGGAAGCCTGTTTCACGTGGCTGCATCGTTAACATTTAACGTTATTTGAGGCAACTCCATCCGAATTAAATGACATAATGTGAATATACGTCACTGAACGTGATGTGAATGAGCGTCGTCTGTAAACACGATTTCTGACTGAATCACGTCGGATAGATTTTCATTGGCAATGGCAGCGAAAAAAAACAACTCCCATGATTCCGCGCCGCTTCAACTCAAACCGTTTATTTCGTTATTTTGATTTAAAGACCCCCTCGTGGCAGAAATTAGCCCTTCATACTGTATGTTTTTAAAAAAGGAGTGGAAATGGTGTGAAACAACTGTGTGAGAAACATAATTTTATAGCATCTATCAGTGTACTACCATGGGCAACACTTTGGTTGTTTCCAAAATTACATCAGAGGCTGTTTTATTCATTTGTCAACCAACACCCTTCATGACGAGATGACGCTCAGGCAGGACTTTGCCCAGAAAGCCATTTTAAATAACATTCCTTCCCGTCCTAATCTTATGCAGTTGCATTGTACTTGCCAGTCTCTATTAACTGGCTTTAACAGTTTAACTTAGTTGATCACTGAAGACTTATAAACTTGGGTCAGTTTACTTTCTGCCAACATTTAAGGCACTTGCGGGTGCTGTGAGGACCAACAATCAACAGCAACACCAGCTTATGTCATCCACAAAGTCTGTCCCAAATGTACTCGCTGGATCTGCGGCTGGTTTTCAGACATCATGTAGCGCGGACTGAAAGAAAGGAAAGACCACAGCTGCATGTCCAAACAGAAAGGCGGGATGTTTACCGAGGGTGGATGCAAATTAAAAGTTCTCTCTGAACAAATTCTTTGGTCAATTCACACCACAGCTGCCATGTGAGATGAATTTTGTGAACATTATCAGAAAGCATCTCGATGTTTGATGGGACTTCCACAACAGTTTTGTCATTTCTGTGGAATGTCTAATATAGTTTATTGCTCAAAGAAACTCTAAAAAAAAAAAAAAACAGGAAAGGGACACACACAACTGAGTTGAGACCTTCGAGAAAATAACGACCACAAGTCTGGTTCAAAAATTCTCTCGACTATTATTATGAAATTTCACACCATCAAAACAAAGTACCCGGATTAACTGAACCAACAGAAGGAATAAATATTGAAATGGATCGTTTAGAACTGTGAAAAACCTTACAGGAAATGAAAACTGCTTCGTCAGTTATATCGACCGGCACTAATTTGAATTCATTTAGGTTCAAACTTCCAGCCTCAGTTATAAAGCGTAGAAACAATCCAACAGTGAAAGCAAACACACACGTACAGACCTACACATTCACACACCTGTTCATCTAATGACGACAACGGCAGATCATTGGAAACAAAGAGGCCTCTTCTCTTTACCGTCCCAACTTATGGCTTCTTTCTTCTTTGTGCGTTTATGAATAAGACAATCCTTGACCCCTAATGAGCCTCTGTCACCACTACATTACATCCCATTATCCCCGCATCCCTCTTCAAGGACGTGGCTGAGTACATATGGTGGTATGTTATTGTAAAGGCTGTGAAGTAAGAGCATGATGAAACTCGTGGCTTTTCAGCGACTGCTTCCATCCAGGCAGAGGCTGCAGGCGGACTCACCTCTGCCTCTTAAAAGTGGGCAGGTGAAGGAGATCTGGCAGCCAATAAAAAGGTGGATGTCTGATTGCAGAAAATTAAACAAAGCTTTCTTTCTGAATGGAGGTCTTCACCAGGTCAAGGTTTTCATCAGTGCAGCTGACTCCGCTCATGAAAGAATTATATCCTCACACGACAAAGCTTAAATTGTTTCAAATGTTTTATAAAAGTTTAAAGGAGATTCAACAGTACATGAGATATTGCAGGAAAAAAAAGTATTTGATAAATCACATCTGTGAAGCCAAAGGACAGATATTTCCGTAAAAGGGAAAATATTTCCCTGACAAAGTTAAGGTGTATGAGATTTATTCACTGCATCATGAAGCAACATGCAACCATAAACTGGCAAAAGACGAGCGGCTAGAAAGCAGAGTAGTTCAGAGTTCAAATGATTGTAAAAAAACAAATATTTCTACCTCAATAATATCCAAATGCAGCCAATGCGTAGCTTAAAAGATGACTTCACACCTAATTTGTTTGTTTCAGACTTTTCGGTTTGATCGGTTCTAAAATTGCAGGTTTGAAACCTCAGTCAGACCACGATCCGGACCAAACAGCGACGCATTAGTCTGACGAAAAGAGGTGGTTTCAGTCCAGATCAAACTGAAACGAGGTTTGGTTCGTTTCTAGTGTGGATGGTTCAAGTTTTCAGACCAATTAGAGGAATTTTAAGCAGTCTCTGAGCAGCCATTAAACAAAAAAAAAGGAAGAAAAAGAAATGGAAGGAGGAACATTGAGCTGTGATAGCGCATGGGGAGATGGTTCAACAAAGTAATTAAAAAGTCAACTTGAAGAGACATAAAAACGCCCAAACTTTTAATGCATTTTCTGAGGGGATATGAGAGGACGGGGCAGCAGTATATAAATGTGTTCATTACTTTTTTTTCTTCTCCGTGTAAACTGACCGCCACACACAGGCTCATCTAGAAAACACTGAACGTACAAGCAGATGAAGATGACATGTGAAACCAAAACTAACTGGATCAAACGTGTACGATGTAAGGAAAACATGACCTTGGCAAGAGGAGTATTATCCCTCCGTGGTGTAGAGTTAGTAGCAAACAAGAAAACATGACTGATGTTCCCCAGCAACACATCTTTTTTTACAGGAACTGTCATTGAGAGATGTTCCAACAAAGCAAAGCTGAAGCGTCACAGATCGATGCTCTTATGCTTTGACTAAAAGTCGTCCCTCGTCTTCTCTCGCAGACAACACACCCATCTTTGCTTGTGCTCCCCTGCTCTCGCTGTGCTTTCACAGCAGCTGAGTGACCTCTTCTTTCCTAGATGATCACATCACGGGACGGCCTCTTTATACGTTTCCATAAATACACAGCTATGTACAGCAAACAGGAGGGGATTCACACAGACAGGACATGGAAATAATTAGTCCCTGTTGGACGTCACTCTCAGGTTTAGCGGCCGTTTGTCTGTCCCGATTTGTTTCAGGGCGTGCGAGACATGGATAATGGGGAAAATGGTGGAGGTAATGATCGTCTTGATAACTGTGAAGAGCACATATTAATAAATCCGAGCTCTGTCACAGCGGGAACTCCAGGGAAGCTTATACAAGGCAGCACCGCAGAGGACACTGTATTCACAAAAACCCAAAGTGTCACTTTTAGCAGCTTCTGTAATGACTTCATATGTCTTACAAACATCTCACAAAGCTGTGGTCTGACGTTCCTTCAGCCACTTTTATTTGAACAGATTCATTTGTCATTCAAATAGAATTTATTGATGCATTCTCACCCATTCTCACTGTGCATTAATGGCAACCTTTCACCTTTCACACTGGGCTTCAGGGGTAGAAAGTGTGAAAAGGAAAGTCAGGTAAACAAACAAACAAAAAAAAGAATAAGGGAACAAAGAGTGAAGTAGTGACATCCAGAAATCTGAAAGGAAAAACTAGATCTGCAATGATTAGTCAATTATCCAGTTATTCACATGAGAAAAAACTGCATCTATTTTAATAAATCGTTTGTCATGCCAAAATGTTGAAGCTTTTCATTTGTAAAAATGTGTCGTTTTCTTTGTCATAGCTGAATCTCTTTGAATAAAAAAAGGAAACAACCTCTGATTGACATTTTATAATCTGTTCTTCATATATTCAGCAGCTCTTAATGTCACCTCTTGGCAACCCGCGGTTAAAGGCTTAACTGCTACACTATTTTTGTCTAACAGCACTCGAAGGCAGCATTAAACTGCTCGGCTCTCAGAGGAGTCAGAGCAGGAGACAGTATCTAAATCTCAGAGTTACGCTACAGATCATTCTTCTCCATCAGGACTTAGATTTAGATTTAGCCCTTTTCCAGAGAATTTCGATCTTAGGGCTGGGCTGTTTGCACCAAATGTGCGCCGGGTTTCCAGGTAAGGGATTCAACTTGGCATCCAATTCCAAACATTCACAATCAATCCACACGCACCGTTTTGCCAGACGTGACCTCTTTTGCCAAGCCTTATGTAAATCTATTTCCACTAAACCTCCGGGTTGCTGGGATTTGGATTCAGCTCGAATGTTTTCTCAGAGAGACGAGAGCCTCCGCGCTGGCAGATTTCTGCATTCGGCAAATTAATTTCCACCAAATTTATTCAGTTCTTAAGTTTTAGGATCATTGTCGGGTTTTTAAACGAGGGGAGCACCTGGGTTGCCAGGTCTGAAGTGAGCTGGATCAGCGCGTGTCTTTCCACAGGAAGCCCCGATGCTTTTTCCTGAGCTGATCAAACGACATGCCTGTGGCTGCTGTTGTTTGACATGGAACACACATGGGCCCAGTTAGCGAACAGCTATTCACACAGACCCATAAAAAAAAAGAAAGAAAGAACAATCAATGAGCTCTGCGTTTGATTTTTTTCTGCTTTTTCCTAGTCCAGGCTAATGTCACACCAGAGCAGATGTGAACTGGTGCAAAGGCGACTTTGCTCGGTCGTTAAATGATGTGTTTCCACCTGCAGACTTCACAAAAGTTTAGAAAGTTAGAACATTTTCTCTCCTCCATGCGATCCCAATTTTGTGAATGCGAATAATTCAGTTTCACTTTTCATAAGAGTCCTTTGTTCATTATTTAAAAAGTGACTTTGATTACACAACCCTCCTCAAGCAGAAAGAGATTTAAAACTCCATTAATTCAATTTGAGATGGGTATTAGTTGAGTTGGGGATACAGACGGTTAGACAGTACAGCAGAGCAATTGTTCCCAGTGTGACCCAGACTTTCCACTGCTTTAACAATAACAGAGTCATTAATCTCCTGTATCCCATCTTATCTCTCGCTGCAGAGACTCGAAGCTAATACCTCGGTGGATGTGTCACTGTGCACATCCTGGTTTGTGTGTGAGCTCAGTCTGCTAATGTAACTGCAGGCTATTTATCTACATTATCCAGAGATTATATCATCAGTCAGAATTTATCTGCATATTGAGACAGATGTTTAACGTGTCCTTCTGTGTGTATTATTAGGCCATAAACCGTACGCCTCACGTGCGAATAAAAAAAAAGGTTAAAAAAAAAAAAAAGTGTCATTTTTAAAAAGGGAAATGCAGCGTGATTGCTGATAGCCACATGGTGACCTAAAGACGTAAAGTATGTCAGATTACTCCAGCGCTATTACATAACCAAAGAAGAAACTACTGCAAGACATTCCAAAATCTGCACCTGCACAAATATCACATTAAAAAAAAAAAAAAAAAAGGACGCATTTCTGTTCTGGCCCCGTATTTTACCGTCTTCTACAGTTCATCCTACACCACTGTCTGCTCCTGCTCTTGGCAGGATTACCCATAAAGCTCTGCCTCCCTTGGCGTATGATCCATTCCTGCGGGGATCCTACCTGCTGCAAACAACTGTTGTTTAATATTTATAGCAAGACACCAAATCCACTCCTGGGAGATTTTTAACCACTCGGTGCAGATTAAAGATTTAAACTCTGGAATATACTAGTCGTAGGTTTAATGAAGCGGATGCAGAAGATGCATCCGTTTCCATCATCTTTGCAGCACGCAATAAAAAACACAAACGGTGCATCGGTTTAAATTTTCACGACGACTCAGTCAATCAAGTTGTTCCTAATGCCTTCATATGGTTTAATTTCTTATCCTGAGTTCATTTTTACCTTTAGAGGCTTTTTTTTTAAAAACCTAAAAAGGTACGTTGAGTAAAGGCATGAATAAAAAAAAAAACAACAAAACACTAAAGTAAGTTTAGAGCAATGTTAATGGGTCACCGTAGGATGTGTTCGTACTCCGTAAAGGACTCGTGAAGGCACCCTGAGTTCAGGCCAACATTTAATTAGAAGCAAGACATCCTGTGCAGATTAATGAAGCGAAAAGCTGGAGATTAAGATTCATTATTTGACATTCATCGTGAAGTTACTCCCTCTGTACATCTGCAGCCTGACACCTCATCTCCTCAAGAGGCACCTCACGTCCTCCTTTCCAGTATGAATCTTCTGTACTTCATCATTTCCTCTCATGTTTTTTTTTTCCTTTTGTTATTTTTGATTATTTTTTCCCCCAAAGGTCAAAAAAAAAAAAAAAATCGTATTCTTCTATCTTCGAGCCATTATGTTGAACGCTGATACCGCTGAAGAAAAAAATATATATATATTGGAATTAGCCCAGGCAGGAAATGAGACAAACATTAGATCTTAAATCCAAATACATGACATACATCTGTCTTATGTTTTGTTTACATGCACACGCTTGCATGTAAATATAATTATGTGAATGCAGATGAACGTCCCTGTCGGTAAACGTTCTGAATAAACTCTCGCTGTTTGATTTCTCTTGCGCACACACACGCAGCCGCACAGGAATGAAGGTCTAATAAATCCCTGCACATACAGTCATATGTAGGACGCTACTGGTGCCAACTGTCATCTGAAAACCCTGAGCTTTTCCAGATTGAAAGAATTCCTCTGGACCGAAGACAGCGAAAGCCTCCCTCTGCTTCTGTCGTGAAGACGTAAATATGACTGCATTTGATACTGACGCAGCAGATGCAAAACAACCAAAACAAGTGAAAATAAAACCTGCTTTTAGGCGTTAGATTGACGGGCTAATGGGCTGAGTCTCCGGAGCCGGAGCGTGAGGAGTTTTATTCGAAGCTGCTACCATGAACAAACACACTTCCCACTGTCGAGGGACTCGGCACGCACACACCTTTGTTGAAGGCCTGCAGTGGTCTTGGCACACAGACGTAAACCAGACTTCAGCTGGGTAGCAGGGGGAGGGAGCGCTCTTTCGGAAGATAAAAAAAAAAACAAAAAACTGGAGTTTAATGTGTTTTACTCTGCTTTGATGTTGATGAGGCAAAGAGAAAGAACTTAGACTCATAGACTTGACAGGCAATTATTTAGGTTAGCTTTTCACTGCTTTATAATATTTTCTAAATTATACCTTATTTTAAAGAGGGAATCTTACCCATGTAGAGCACGTTACTTCCTTCCCCTGCTAGAGTTTCCAGGTATGTCAACTTCGCTTGGTTTATTCTTCTGACAACTCTGTCCTTTCACTGCCTACGTTTTATCACAAACATCTGCACTTTCTACTCCTCACATTCTCGCCACAGGCTCGTTTCGAGGGAGATTCTATTTATTTTGCGTCACGGCGCACCTTCCTGACACCAAGACATATTTCAGCCTAACGGACGGGACGATGACGCACAGAAAAGACGAGCCCTTGGTGAATAGAGCGAGTGCATGTGACGCTTGACAGATGCAGCGATGTAAAAGACGAAACAGACGAGAGAGATTAGAGAAGGTGTCGACCATTTAAAGAGTCAGAGACCGGGAGAATGTGAGGTTTAAAATACTTTTTATTTTTCCTCTTCGAATACATTTCAGAGCTTGCAGTTTTGTACTTCTACTTGAGTAAAGAAATGTGTGGGCTTTTGCCGCCTCTGGCTGGTTTGACTTTAACGACACTTGAAGTGAGTGGACTCTCCAACCCTATAACAAGGTGAACATCATTCAACAAAAGACCTTTACGCTCAATAAAACCAAAGAATGCTGACGTCTAATGAACATTTTGGTGCTCAGTCCTGTTTTGGACTAAAATAATAAAGAGGGAATATAATTGGTAACAGACCAGACCCTTTTTTCTCCTAGAAGAATGACACTGAAACTGGATCACGATGTCTAGACTGTCCTGTCAGATCCAAGGACTTCTAAAAAAAAAAAAATACAAAAAAAAAAAAAATCCATCAACGCTCAGTGGAAATAAAATATGCCAGCTGAAGCAGAATGATTTCATGAGAGAGACTGAAGTCTGAGATAGGTTTGCTTGGATTCACTTGAGGAAGATGGAAATCCTGACACTTTTATGCGCCATTAATCCACCGATCCACAAAGGCGTTGATAAATGATTGGCGGTAATAATAATGACATGACTTCAAAGTGTCAAAACACTGTCGCTTCAACTTGGCTCGGCGTGAAACAGATCTGACGTCAGCTCTGCGGATCGGTGCGGACCAATAACCGGCCTCGAGAACGTGAATACTCCCTCGTGTCACTAGAAATGTAAGTCTTGAAACAAACTCATGTTCTACACAGATCATGTATTGGTCCCAATATCAAAGTTTTAACCAGATCCTGCAAAAAAAACCCATCCAAAATAAAAACAAGCATCTACACAAATGTTCTCTGTATAGTGAACGTAGAAAACTACCACAGCTGGTTACATTTAAAATAGAAGCGTGTTCTAGTAAAAGGGGAGATAATCTGTTGTAATATAAAGCTCGTTATCTGCCTGCCTGGCTCCGTGTTTTTCAGCTGGATTTTTCCAGACTGACTCAGAAGGGAAACATCAGCAGGAAAAGCAGGCACAGCAGCTGATAGAGCAGGACGACACAAGGGCTCTTTCCACTTCACTAGGGGAGTAAAAACACTGCACGAAACCACGTT
>JAPQRN010000014.1:2763325-2775980 GCA_037367275.1 Coranthus polyacanthus
CTGTTTGTCTAAATCCTCAAAATTTCTCATGAAAGTGATATTGAAATAATTTCTCGTTTTCATCAAAAGGCTGAGACTGATTTGTGGTCAGGGAGGGCAGGTAGCGGACTCGAAGTAAATATGTTCAAGAGGCTGAAAATCAGCGTATAACGTCAATGAACTTCACTACCAAACACCTACTTTCAGCAATCAAGCAAACTTCTGTGGGAGTTATTGCAGCGAGTTAAACATGCACTGAGATGATCTAAAACTGTCACTGACGTTACTATTCAACGTGCAGTCGTGAGAGAGAGGGGCAGAGGTTTTTGGTTCATGCGAACTCAAATATCATTTTGGATTTAGACAGATAATAGAGGGGTCGTGGTGAACGTCTAAGATTTGCCTACTTAAATGCATTTTAGATTTGTTTTGTGGTTGTGGGACGGCGGTTTGTGCTTACTTGGGAGAATGACATTAAGTGAACTTTTGAAGTGAGAAACTTATCTTAACCTTTTAAACTTAAAAAGAGGAAAAAAATGTCTAAATATTGTGTCTGTGTCTATCTTTTCTCAAAGGGTTATCCTCTGCCTCCTACATCCGACCCTCAGTGCAGTGACCTTCCTGTCAGACTCAGCTGCCTTGAAGTTCAGCAGTTTCCTCATCCTCCACACATCACCCTTGGATATTTTGCATTCCGGAAAAACTATAATGTGTAAGTGTTTAAAGTGGGCTCAATGCTCATTACATCCATGAAGACTGAGGAGAAACCTCACTTTTTTCCGTATCATTTTCCGTATCAATTAAACTTAAACGAAAATGCAGCAACAATTCAAAGACAATACAATGTTTAATAGCTGAGTTTTAAAGGTACTGGTGCGTGTGTTTATTCTCATCCCGTCTCCTTTCTGCATCTTCTGTCACGTGAAACAACCGAAGCAAACGGATTCTGATGTGCAGTTTTTTTCCTCTGTTACTACATTTCATCCTGTTCTGCAGCCTCAAGTTCCAAAAAGCCTCCGGTGTGAATTGAATCATTTCATTATGTAGTTTTGAAGATATATGCAGCACCTTTTTGACCAAAAATGGTCATTTCAGCCCCAGGCGCAGGCATCTGTAGCCATATCGCACCATCACAGAGGGTATTTCCCAGCCTGGTCATTTAATTTTTTCACATATGATTCACACCAAACATTTCCTTCTTAACATCCTTATGGAATCAAGACTCCACTTTAGGGGGGGTAGAAAATGTAAGAGCAATGGAATTTAGGCATAATCCTCGTCTATGGACCACATGAGGCGGCTGCATCCTGTGGTATGCTGCCATGGCAACACGGACAACAATGCAGTCGTGCCAGTAAGAGTAGAAACACATTTTCTAATTAAAATGCATTAAGGTCAAATCTTCCGAAACAAATCCGGCTCCCTTCTTACGCAGCGAGTTTAAATTGAGGATGCGGTGGCTCTTGTGTTTGTGTTTTAAATTGTTTTATTACACCTGTTTTTACTCGGGACTCGTAGGCGGAGCTAGGCAGGGGTCCCAGGCGATATGTTCATTCGACGTGCAGATAAAAACATGACTGAAGTGCCCTGTCACATTAAGGGTCAATATATGTGTTTTCAAAGCAATATTTCTTGTCTAAAGTGTTTTTTATTTTTTTTAATAACAGTGCTACTGTAAGATAATCAAAGGTGCGAACCCACTTCTCAGAATTTTCCTGTGCAGATGTGTAAAGAAAACTATAAAATGGGTCGCTGTTCGCATGCCAAATTCTGTGCAAAGTTCTTCACAAACAGCTCAGCGTTGGCAGGATGTTCATAGCCTTATCAAAGTGTGATGTTTATTACTGTGATGGTGTGGTGCAATGAGCATATGGCACTTTGTCAAATTAGTCATTCGCGGCCTAGAAACGCATTAAGTTCGCAGCCAAACACCGGCTACAGAGATTCATTAATGTCTTATGAAGCCTTCAAACACTGTGTGTATATATAACTGATTTCAGAGCTTCACATCCAGACAGTTCCTATTTAAAACACCATCAAAGCAAGTGGTATTTACTGAGCATGAAAAAAAAAAGACCTCTCTAATGGCTAATTATGTGTCAGATAAGGTCGGTGGAAGATAACGGTCGGCTACACGCTGGTGGAAGAAAAGCATCGTGTTCTCTATCGGAGTTTCTCATAGAGTTTGCCAGAGGAGAGCTAAGCAGAGACGCTCACAGGAAACCCACAGCCTTTGGTACAGGGGCTTTCCAGTGTTGCCATGACACTAATGACCACAAATATACTTTGACCCCAGAGAAGTGAGTGCGTGTTTGTGCGATGGAGGAAATCACATCAAATATGACTCGTGTCCAATTTGCTAATCGGCCAGTTATAGTTCTTTACCGCAGCTTCTATTGTCTCCGTATGCATTTGCATGTCTTTGCTGCTGGCTTACATGTGCAGCTCTGTCCTCCCCACCCAGCTGAATCACTGTTTTTCCCTTGACCGGGTGTGAGGTGAAGCAATAAGTTTGGGGGGCTTCCCGTGAGAAAGGTTTTTTTTTTCTTTTAAATCTTACTCTATAGAGAAAGAGAGGAAAGATAATAATGAGTTTTCAGGATGACCAAACACCATGGAGACAGCTTGTCCCTGTTTTGAGGTCAGGACAAATATGACCGAAGATCTTTTTCAGGTCAAATAAAGATGAAAGATTTGTTCATCTAAAACATCACAGGAGCATTTTGATGTTTTATGTACAAGCAGAACCTTCCTTCAAGGAGAAACATCGTGTGTTCTATTGGAAGGTCTTTGGTAAGAATCCAAAGTATCAGATAAACTGAACCTGACCTGAAGATGTCACGCCTATATTAAGGTAGACATATTCACCATTAACTAGCTGCTATTGGCTCTTTATTAGTCATTAAAGCACTTCATTTTCTATTCTGCGCGATCATCTACAACTACTGGGCCATTAACAGTTTTACCTCAGTAACCTCCTAATTAGTGCTTATTGGTATGGATTATTGTGGACCAAAGTATTTATTTAGTAACTAAAAAAAATCCAAGAATGGACAACCCAAACTCGGGCTCTAATGAGGGCCTTAGTGGCCGGCGTAGGGGAGGGTGTGGTGAGGGGTATTGGTTGCAATCTGCAACTTCGCCACTAGATGCCACTAAAGATTACACACTGAACATTTAAGAGGAGCTTCACAATGACTAATAAAAGAGCCAATGTGCTACTATTTATTGAGCGACCCTTTTAAGTGTGCATCAATACAAAGCTGTGTTTCCCAAACGTAGGTCGCAGAGCTTTTTTTATCGGGTCGCCAATAGACAGAGGAAACTATACGGCAAGACTGTGAAATATGAATTCATTTTCCTGATTAAAACAGAAACAGAAAACAGAATTTATAGATGTTGACCTCAACAAAACCATGTGAATTGCAAAGGAGAGGCATCAGGTGTAAAAGACGAGACAAGACAAAAACAAAAAAAAGGTCGGTAAAGAAGGGTAGATCTAGCAATTCATTTTCTTTTGGGTCTATAGTTGAAAAAATATGACATAAACTATATATAGTCAAGTGTCCCAAAGACCAGGACTGTATTTGACTGCACATTCAGCAATCCAATAGTTGTTAAGAGCAGACTCGTAGCCCAAATCAATTACCTGATAGTGTATTGTTATCTCTAGAGCCAGACTTGCAGCAGGGGTAAGAAACAAAGAAACCGTAACAAGAAAGTGCCAAGTCTAATCTCAATACATAGCTCAGCATTTTTTCTTTTTTTGAAGTGGTGTTCAAAGAAATCCGCGTCCTAATCCAGGTTGTGACGTCATGCTGAACCAGCTCTTTGCAGATGTTTCAGCAGCAATAGATACGTCAGCTGCCAGCGGTTTAAATGGCAGCTCCGGCTCCAGCTGAGCATGAGAATCATCTGCATAGGAATTACAGCTTGGGGAGAAATAAAGATGACATAAGAAAGCAAATAGAGACGTACGCAAAATGGACTGTCACACTTGTGAGGTGCCCATCAGCAGTCACAGTAAAGACCTCACACCACGCTGACACCATCACGTCCTCTTTCCCGGGTCGCGTACTCGTGGAAACTGTGAGCACTGAGTGATCAACAGCAGCTCGCCAAGCCACATGACGGCTGCCAGAACAACAAGCTGGGAGAGAAAGCTCATGTGGGAGGTCACAGCTGGCCATGCTGTGTGGTTCAGGGAGGACAAATTCTTAAATGACTGTCTATGAAATAAATCTCCTTGTCGGTTTGGTTCAGTTATCAGACAACACCATTCATTCCAAACACGAAACTGGGACAAATGGCCGATGTTCCTGTGTTTCTTTTTATTATGACGCTGCCTTTGTTTAGTCAGTTCTTCTGTTCAAATGAGCTGCCGTGGGTGACAAACACCTCTTGAAAAAAGCCTCTCCAAAAGAGCAAAAAGCTTTCAGAATCTGAGGGTGGATTGAATCTTTTTCTGTTAGGTCGCCTGCACAGAGAAGCAAAATGTTCTTTTAATTATAAGAAAATGGGATGGGCTGTTACATTAAATCTGACATTTCTCCTAAAATATTAACTTAGCATTAGCGCTGACTACATAACGGTATGTTTTCTGCCTCTCAGAGCACTCCCCGACAGGAGAGAAGATATCAGTGTCAACAGTGGTCAGAACGCCCAATTCAAGCTGGCAGTTTAAATGAAACCAGACAAAGAGCTTGCTGGCAAGAGGGAACACGTCTCTGTTTTCTTGGGTGGCATTCAATGCCCTGTGAACACTTAGTCTGCAGACAACACAATGCACTAAAACACTTCCAAATGGAGCAGCGGAAAGTAAACAGAAACACATTGGTTCCGAGATGGAAAAGGCAAGAGGGCAGAATAGAATGAGCACACATATATTGCACAACATAATGCTAATAGCATACAGGCAATGCAATGATACTATCGTGATGCACATTCAAATCTAGATCATGTTTTTCATCTGAAATGCATTTCTGAGCATTTTGCAATTTAGAAAGATCAGATAACGCAGCTACTCAAGAAGCTTCTTGGAGAAAAATGGCTTTTGAATGTACGTGTTTGTGTAAAAAAAAGGAACACAAGCTTTGATGTCATTCATCCTCCAGTTCTTACAGCTGTAAGAAACACTGCAGATACTGTATATGGAAGTGATGCTGGTCTGCAGTGCCGTTTCAGTAGCACTAGAGGGAGCCAAATTCCAGGCTAAAGGCTGTTAAATCAACATACAAAGTTCTGCTTTAAAGGATATTAGAACACATAGTAGCGTCAGCTTTTTAAATGATTCTTTTGGGTCATTATGCCTTAACCGGAAAGGTGCAAATGGACCTGTGGATCCGCAAAAAGTTCAGGTCTTGTAGGAAACATAAAAACCTCAAGAATCAGTCATTATTTAGTTACTTCTGACTGGCCCAAAGGTGTGAATTTACATAGTTAAATGCCTGGGTAAGTTCAGTTTGGAAACAGTTTACACCAGTTTGGCTCCACTGATGTTACACAACCGTGGTTTTTAGATTACCTATGATTCATTAACCATTAACAGTGTGCTGGCTCTGGTCAGATATTCATCGTTAAGCATCTGTAAATGTTGTGATTTTATGCTCAGAGGGCTACTTCTGTTCACAAGGCTGTGACACGTAGCATCTGGATATTCTGCACAATATCAGCGGCACAATATCCCCATGTCCCGCAGATGCGCTAATAAATGTTTCCCAACATTAACACAGTTGCATGATAAGGGAAAACCAACACAAGAGATTTAAGGATGAGTCACAGCTGGGAGAGAACGAAACAGAGGGATGAGAGGAAGACGTGCAGAAGGGAAAAGCTTCAGTAGCATTTGGAAGAGGCATAATAAAAACACAGAACGGGACAGAAAGGTTGATCGAGAGCAGTTGTATCGATGAGTCATGTTCATTATCTTGGTGAAAAAGGGAGGAAGGAAGAAGAGATGGGAGAAGAATACAAGTCCAAGCATCAGGGGAGGATAAATAGAGGCGATGAGTCAGAGTAGTTTAGAGAAAGGATGAGTGATCAAAAGAGGCCAAGAGTGGACATAAAAAGCGGAATAACAGGAACACACTGTTACCTGGCACTGAGGAAAAACACGAGAAAAAAGTGGGACAAGGAGTGAGCAAATAGAAAGACGAGAAATGAACGTTAGTCAGTTACAGAGAGGAGTCAAGACTAGAAGAAAAGAGGATTAAACCCTAAAAAGATGAAGAGTTAGATTAGTTTAGTATGAATTACGTGAAGAAGTAAAGTGTTTACGAGTGGATTTGTGAGACCGCAGCCTGAATGTCAAACAGGGAGATGTCATTTAAAGATGGTGAAAAACATAAGCTAAAGGCATTACAACAATACTTTTTAATCATGTTCCAGGAACACAATCTTTACAAAAGTGATTTATTATATTAAATCATAGCTGTCAGATCGTAGAATTTCAAATGGATGCGATGTCGGTTTTAATTTAAAGCTTTTAAAAGAGTGTTTGAAGAGTTTATTCTAACTTTCCAAACCATAAATTGTGAAGCATTATCAGGACGATACACGGAGAATTCATACTGTGCAACGTAGAACGTACACGAGGTGTACTGTCGTTGAACATTTTGGGTGTAATGCCAGCCTTTTCCACGTGGTGGAGCTGCAAACCTGTAACATCCCTGTCTGAGGACAAGGACTGAGGACGTATGAAAGACTAATCCATACTCATAACCACGGAGTTGAGAAAGATGATGGTTTTCTCTTAACAAATGGAACACTTTTATTGATTATTTATGGATTAAATTCAGTCCTAGTCAAAGTTATTTAAAGTAATTGCTTAAGCAAAGCAGACAGGTAATTGCTTTTGATTTCACAAATTAGCTCATAAAGGACACGACATTTCTGCTTTGTTTGTATGTTTATACATGTGTGTGTGTGTGTGTGTGTGTGTGTGTGTGTGTCCACCCTCTCATTATGTTGTTTCAAGCCCAGGCCTGTAAAAACCCCCCCAGTACGGCATTTATTGGGTAACCTGGTGTGATATTGAGAGGTCACCAGAGTTCATACTCAATCTCTTTTGCAGCCCAGTGATTGGTCAATCCTGCCTGCAGTTTGCACTAGCATACGATTATCCTTTAGGCTGAGACTGTCTTAGTACAGTGGGCATAAGGTGGCCAAAGATTAGTGTTAAGTAGTTTGTCAAGACAGTCTTCAGATTGGAACGGATTGGATTTTGTTATTTTTGAGTGGCGGAGCTGCGGTTTTGGCAAAAATATGATGGTTGGCAGCTGAACTATCCAGCGAGACGGAGTGAGACCATAGACTGTACGTGGTTGAGGCAGCTACAGCAATCGAAGGAAACTAGTTCTTAGTCTGTGGTATCACAAAAATCACAAATGCAATTGTTGTTAATGAAAAAATAAGTCATCTAAGTGAGTGTTTTTTCCACACTGGTTGCTTGGCAACTTCTCCATGACAACTCCAGGAAGTCGCTGTACCCATCCAAGGCCAACATATATTTTCAGCACATTGATAAATGAAAGCGGTATTGATCGTCTAATCCTATTTTGCAAGGGGAAAAAAAAAACATTCTAAACAAACAGAACAAAGAGCTGTGAATGGTTTGAAGTATCCACTTTTCTTTCCCTTTAAAAAATAACTTATCTGCCTCGATCAGCAGTAGAATTATGTAACTTTATTTTCACATATATTTATGTAACACAGTAACTTTAAGACTCAATGACATGAGTCTGTTTGTTTTTTGTTTTTTTTTTTGAGTGCAGAAAATGAATTCAGCTGTATTGAATGTCACGCTGACGTTGGTGGTGTTCAAACAATTGAGATGTGGAACAAAGATGACGACGGCTGAAGGAGACTCCACTGGAGAGGCTCTACAGCAGTGAATAGGAAGTTGGATGAATAGGATTTGGAGGGGTGACAAATCGAATGGGGATTAGGTGTGTGTGTGTGGGGATGGAAATCTGTTTGTATAGTGACTTGCGGGGACTCCTTTATGAGGCCAAAATGCAGGTCCCCGCACTGTAAATGACTGCAGTTGTTGAGGCTTATTTTAAGTTTAGTGTCGGGGAAAGATTAGATTGAGGAAAGTGTCCAGGAACGGAATGTAAGTCAACTTAATGTCCCCTAAACACATACAAACTGCGTGAAAGAGATAGAAAGCTACACCAGCTGGCTGAGTACCCCTTCCCATTAACTGAGGAGGCGTGTGTGAATGTATGTTGTGTGTCTGTGTGTGTGTGTGTAGGTGTGTGTGTGTGTGTGTCAGGTCTGTGCTTCATGCATCTACTGAGACACATCAACATGAAGGCTGGACGTCCACGAGCCCATCTATATATTTTTTTTAAAGTTTAGCACAAACCAAACGCAAATTGAAACCATTTTGTTTTTTTGCGGAATATTAATAAAGTTGCACTTAAAGGTTCAACATATAACACTGACGCATACACTGCAAACATAAGAGCGCCCACTCTGCTCTGGTTTCTCTGCTGGAGATAGCAACCACGTACTCCGATTTTACACACACAACACTGATGTAATGTCACGCTGACTCTTCAAATTGCATCAATTTTGAGCAAGTAAAGCGAAAAAACCTTTCGCATCATGGGTTATTCTGATTTGTTTGATCTTTAAATCTTACTAAATACAAAATCATGGCTGATCTGTGGTTACGGGCGAATCCGACGTGCCCTGAGCAGCAAGCGCATGGCTCAGGCCTGTTTCCCTTCACTTTCCTCTCTCATCTAACAAGAACATATGTATTACTGAAGGTTATTGCAAAGAATATTTTTGAAGAATGGTGGCTGCTGATGAAGTCGACAGGATGTTAAAGGTTCAATAAGTAAGATTCGCGCGCGCTCGTGCGCTTTTGTGAAGTTTGCGTCGGAGCAGTCTGGGCATCACCTAAGACTGATGAATGTAAGATCAATGTGAAGAGCATCAAAACTAACCCAATGACCACATCCAATCCAGTGGATTATGGGTTAGGTGGAGGTTAAGTTTTGTTTTTAAGCTTCATGATGTTTTATCTTCTCTAGCTTGTTTCTCTAGTACACAGATATGACAATATTGGTTTCAAAATTATCTGACATTTTTATTAACAGTTTTCTACCTGTCTCCCACAGTCTGCATTGGCTAAGTCAATTAAGCTAACAGCTGTCTCGCTTGCCTAAATTCGCGATAACAACCTGCACG
Source organism: Coranthus polyacanthus (assembly GCA_037367275.1). Lineage (NCBI taxonomy): Eukaryota > Metazoa > Chordata > Actinopteri > Kurtiformes > Apogonidae > Coranthus > Coranthus polyacanthus. Next base: position 2,772,506 of record JAPQRN010000014.1, read on the forward strand.
TAGAGGACTTGTTTTTTCCTCTAAAATCCATATGCTTGCTCCTAAGTTCTTCTCTCTTCTGCTTCTCTACAGCAGCAAACTGTACCACACTATCTACTGTCAGCTTAGACGTAGAGTCGGCAAATGTCCAACACAAACTTCATGTAAACGCACAAACGCATGTGAATATTACACGTTAATGTTCTGTATACTCTACCAACAACCATCGTACTTCAAAAATGTCTTTACTTGCTTGAAATTCGTCCAACTTTAAGAGTCAGCGTGAGATTACATCAGCAGAGCATAAATATCTCAGAGTATGTAAAGCTGCTGGTGGATGTTAAATCCAGCAGAAACTTGAAAAAAAAAACTCAGAGTGGGCGCTCTTATATTCACAGTGTATGAAACATGCATGTTGTTTAGGCTGCGGTGCCAAATGATGTGGGCTCAAGTGAGCAAAAAGAACTTCCCGCCTCCATAAATAGATTTATACCCTTTAAACTGTGAGGTGAACGTGGTTTTAAATGAACTCTGTGGCTGCATATATTTATCAACTGCTAAAGGAAGCTGTATGTACCATGGAGAGAGAAAAAAAAAAAAGTTTTCAATTTCATCGCACGACTGAAACTGGTGGAGAAATGTGTCGCACTAAACAGACTTATGAAAGGTATACGTATGTTCCTCATTTAGTTTTTGGGGCGTTAGTTAAGGTTAAAGTATAGATAATGTCACCCCTTTTCTTTGGAAAGCACTGGATTCCACTAATTCATCAAATCAACGAGGCAATTATCTCTGGCATAATTATCTTTAACAGGCACTGTGTAAAGAGCTTGTCATCGACTGACCATTGATTGGCAGAGTTCGCCCTTGTGGCAAATTGCTTTTTAAAAATTCTTCTTCTGCCTCCTCACATTGATTTTCAGGGGACAATGGGGAAGTCAATAACAAATCTAAGGTTTTAACACCTCTGATTTTAACTGAGGCTGGAGGCACATAAAGAAGCGCTTCGTTCTAACCTTGTAAAAGCAAGCTTTAATCTCACAAGGTCAGTTTTTGTTACAGAATATTAGTCTGGAGAACATCTGTAGAGAATCGATTGAGGCTGGCAGCTGAGAGCAGGACCAATCAGCAGACTACATCGGTTCGCATGACAACAACAACAACAACAACAACAAGCAGAGTTGCATTTTTAAGACAATGGTTCAGCTTGAAGAGGCTGGAGCAGTTTCGCCGCTGAATTACTGTTATCAAACTTATTTCGTGGGGGCCATTTTGGAGGCTTTAACGGACCACCTTCATTAACATCAAGCATGCATTTGAAGTGATTTAAAGATGATGATTAAAGGTTTTGCATCTCCTAATTCAGAAGGAAGTAATAGCACGATTCCTCAGTGTGGACGGTAGAAGACGCTATCTGTGATGTAACGCACACGCTTTCCCGGTGCTATGCGTGCACATCCACATAAAACCCCCCACCCTCCCTTTGAATTCGCCGTGCACTGGCCTTAAGAGGAGTTCTGTTGCTGGGTAATGAAGAGGAGGGAGGCGGTGAGGCAGGTGCTGCTGCTGGGGAACAGTGGGCCACTTGTGGCGCCTTTGAGTGTCTCTCCACACTCGTCCATCTCGCGCCAACCCCCCCCCCCCCCCGCCAGCCCACACACACACACACACACACACACACACACACACACACACACATCTTCACTTCATCTCACACTGTTTCACCCCCACCATCATCACAAACAGGTGTGAGTGCGACTCCTTGCCTCCTGCTTGTCAACTATCCCACTCCGCTCCATCACTTTATGTTTTACTTTCACCTTGTTCTTCTGTCTCTGGCCGAGCGCGATGATTTTCGATTCGTTCGTTTTCATATGACGCAGCCTAATTTCAATTCCTGGGCTCTGTGAATGTCAGATCCCAAGGTGTTCAACCTATGTGTGACTCAGCCTGTGTCTGAATGCCAAACACATTGTTTGTCCAGCCTGTTGTCATTTTTATGCCTCCTGTTTGCCCGTAGTGGAATGCAACAAGTATACTACACTGAAGTACAGATTTATATTATTTTGTATGTTATTTTGAGGTATTCTGAGCATGTGTTATTCTTTTTTATTCTTTATCCCATTTTAAACAACCTTGTAGCTCCACTTCATCTCAGAGGCAAATATTGTACTTTTTTACTCCACTACGTCAGTCTTTACTTTTCAGATTACAGTTCTTCCATCCCCTTCCTGTCCAGTGAAAACCACGTATCTCCAAACGTACTGATTTTCAGTGTTTGTGAGAAACTGAAGGATGACGTGTTCCTTCATAGGAGGAGGAGGTAGTTTTGCATTTTGCTCAGAAACACACACTATGGGTTTCCAGGTAACAAGTCACAGCATTGAACATGTCATTTGTACAGTATTAACCTGAAACAAAAGGGAATGTTTGCAACATAAAGGGAGATGGATTTCAGCATGTTTAGACGGTAATTACCATTTTTACTTTTCATCGGCTTTTACTGGACCAATTACACTGGTATTACTACATTATTATCTCTGTATTACCATGGTATTACTGAGCTGTAATGTAAAATGTTACCACTTTTACTTTTCATATCTAAGCACATTTTGCTATTTTAATATTTAAATACTTTTACTTATTTTCACAATGTGATATTTGTATTTGTAGCATTAGTATTTCCTCCACCACTGCGGTTTGCTAAGTGTATCCTTGGAAGAAGACGCAACAAAAGAAAAACGGAAGAAAAAACTGTTCTATTGTACAAATCAGTATCACATAGACTCCAAGTAGGATTCTTTTTTTCTACCACTGCATTGTAGTCTGTCACTGTCAGTGTGAGCAACACCTGCTCTCTCACCACCATGACGATTCTCTCAAGGGTAATGGGCTCTGAGAGAGCCCACGTACTATTAAGAAGTGATCAAACTCCCATTTGGGCCAACGGTCCAAGTCATTTTTCTACGCTTTGTCTCACCACAGATGGTTTACTCCGCAAAAAAACAAAAGCCATGTAAAACTTTCATTCAGATGTGAAATGCAGTTTTAAGTCTTTTTTCTCTCCCTCTCAAGGGCTATTTTTTGACAATACAACATCAACAAATAATGCCACATCCACCTTCTTACATAAAGCAGCATTCGTACAAAATAAAAAAAATGGAAAGTGTTCCCGTCACTATCAGTTAAGCCAGTCGACAAATGACAAATGAAGAAATGTTTTAGTGTTTTAGATAAAAATACATGCAGTGAATCTGATCCCTGCCATGATGGGGGTGTGGTTTGATCAGACTTGATTGACGGTCCTGGCCTCATCCAAAAATATCTGCCTGCTAAGGCTACGTTAACACTGTTGGCGTTCAATTCAGACTTACTGCTCAGATCAAGTTTGTTTGGTTCGTCTTTTAAAAGTGACCAGTTTCAGGTTTCAGCGTGAACCGGTCATAGTCCAGAACTGAAGTAAGTGTTTATGGGGTCATTTATGAGGTGATGTTAG
>JAPQRN010000014.1:2785416-2805351 GCA_037367275.1 Coranthus polyacanthus
GGGGGGCCTGCTTTGTGTTCACAATATACAAAAATACCCAGGAGTCCGTAGCTACCTAACATTTACTACAGCACAGGAACCAACAAAGGTACAGTGTACAAATAAAAAAACAAAACAAACCAAAAACAAAACAAAAACCTGTAAACACAGCACAATAAATAGATAAAAACAGCAGGCTCCGCACCATGCACATGATGTGATAAAACTCTTCTCTATACAACTCCCACATCTCTCACACTCGCCACAAGTTACTTGGCTTACTTTTTTTTCCTTTAAGTTTGACTCCCAAGTGCAAAACATCACAAATGGACAGTTCTGTATTCAAGTAATATATACACGGGGGTTATTACAAATATGTAGTTACTGTACAGATACTAATTTTGCCATATTCATAATTTACAGATGTCAATCTTTTTCTTTTAACAGTAACAAAAAACAAAACGGAAAGTTTAAAAAGTATGAGAGATGAGAATTGCGACGTCATTCTGTCAGTCTGCAGAGTCCTGCTGTCCCTTTTGCATTCCCGATGCTACGATGCACAGCACCTGAAGAGTGGACTCCTCACTGCACCGCTACGTCACCTCCATGGCCACTGTGTTGTCTGCTATACTGTTCAGTGCTGGCTTGTCTTCGTCGTGATTATCCCTGCAGAGAGGTAAAGGAAATGTGAGCACTGCTGTTCTTCAGTTTTAGTCATGCTTGGGATGGGTGGTGGTGGGAAATCTACTTTTGTGTGAATTGAGGCTTTGCATCTTCTGCATTTTCTTTCAGTGTTGGCCCCTTTAGAACACACTCTAATGATTTTGTGTTGCAGGTGGTGGCTGCTTTTACCGATCTCGGTAAATCCACTTTTATTTACTGTGCACCTGCGACAGCATACAGAAAGCGCTCTAGATTGCATCACGTTTACCTCTAGGGTAATTCAAACTTTTAATTCCCCTGTATTTTACTTCTAGCTGTTCTTGTTTTCACTGCTTCATTTGTCTTATATTTTAATTGTTTCAATTCTTCTTAATGGTTTGCATGAATTGCCTCCGGTTGTTTTTAAATCAACATTGGTTTGTCCAGGTTCTTCTAATTCCTTCAATTAGTCTTTAGGTTTTGTTTAATGAATTACCTTTTTATTGTTTTTAATCATCACTTTATCTTATTTCTTGGTTATGCTGTGAATGAGTCCTCCATCTCAATATATTCCAAATTTTAACTCCCCTTGAACTCCCAGTGCCTGGCCCAATTTAAATAAAAGTTGCCTGAAAACCGGCAGCTTTTCAGCTCACCGGCAGCTCACCTTGAGCCCATGTCCATGGATGATGCTCCAGAGACCTTGGGCATCTGCAGGTTGGTGGTGGTGGACAACTTTAAGGCAGAGGGTGGCACGTTGCCGAGGTTCCGGGGGATGTGGCGCCCGGCCAGGCTGGCGGCCGACGGCACGCTCAGACAGATGTTGTTCCCGATGAGGACCTGAGTGGTGGCGGGGGTGGCGTTGGCGGCGCTGCATCCCAGGAGCCCCAGTGCTGCTGCTGCGTGGGCGTTGGGCGCGGTGGTGAGGGGGGCGGGGACGGCATTGGCGGAGGCGGGCGAAGGGGTGGCCGAGTTGGAAGAGGGCTGGAGGAAAGTCTGAGCTGCGGAAGTGGTAGTGTGTGTCGACTGGTTGGTCTGGTGAAGGGCTGAGGCGCTGGAGAGGTGCAAGCCTTTGAACACACCTGGTGACCAAGGAAAGTTAATTAAAGCTTAACACTAATAAACAATGATTGCAAGCAGAAATGCTGTGAGAACTAGAATTACCACCTCGTTCTTGTGTTGCCTCTGCCAACCAGTTAAGTCTACATCTATGTCTGCCCAGACGCATAATGTATGCAGTGAAGACTTTGAAGTAATTTAGTAAAAAGTTGTCAAGTGTATTTTTTGGCAATGTGGAAATTACCACTATAGCTGTATGAGTCTAATGAGAAACAGCAATTTCTCGTAGACAATGTCTCAACTACGGATGTTGCTGCACAGAAGCTACAAATTCTAAAACAAGGAGTCTTCACACATTTGCCAAACATGTATTGTATGAGGTCACTGTGACCTTTGACCACCAAATCTCATCATTTCATCCTCGAGTCCAAGTGGATGTTTGTGCCAAATTTGAGGAAATTCCCTCCAAGTGTTCCTGAAGTTTCCTGCTCACAAGATTTGCATGGAGGGCGGGACGGACTGACAACCCAAAAGCACAATGTCAATGGCAAAATAAAAACACTTTCTCAGCATTTTTCTTCAGCTAGATTTCAAGATGCTGGTGTATTTAGTGACAAAACTCCAGTTTCAGAGGCTCGTCAGCACAGTCTAATGCAATCCAACACCATAGCTCTGCAATAAATCCCTTCTTTGTGAAGCTTTACATGTTCAGGTTTTGTTGACTGTCAGCAAGATGTTGATGCAACACTCCAGTAATTTCTGAGGCTGTTGTCAGTGATGTTGTTGTAATGAACTGCATTATGTTGCAAGGTGCCTTTAATGTTTTTTCCAGCCCAGTTTAAATACATGATGGGAAGACGGGAGCGTTGATAAAGTCAGTGTTTCCCCAAATTCTCGGTCATAAAATTCAGGTTTCAGGTGTTTAATTAGCAAGGTGCACAAATAAATTTGATCAGGAGACTCACCTGCACCCGCCAGGACCCCGTTGACTCCACTCGCCAGCACCAGCTCCTCTTTGGACTTGAATGCCAGCAGCTGGTCACTGGTGACGAGAGCCGAAGCAGCAAACTGAGCGCTGGCCTGGTCCAACGTCTTGGACACGAGTGCCTAGATGGAAACCAGACAAACACACAGAGAGAATATGTGGGTCTGAGCCAAAGACTTGACCGCTCTGCTAAAATGTCTGAAACTGCCCATACGACTGAGCGCAGCACTTTTGGTGCCAAACAGGAACAGAGCCAGTGGCATTAATACTGCTCATGGGAATGAGAATCTGTCCCATTTCCTAAGGATGGGTGAACTGACCTTCAACTGCAAATTATTTCCATACTGGGAGAACTCCAGCTGATTTAGTCAAATCAAGCGCCAATTTATCCCAATTTGGTCATAACAAGAAACAGTAAGTAGTTCAGTAACCAGTCCAGGAGTCCAGACCAGTCCGTCTTAGACATCTCCTGGCTGTTTCCAGATGTTTGGATCTGGACTGTCAACCTCATCTCTCTCCTCTCCCTGCGCGCATGCCGTCTTTATCTCTCTCTCTCCACATCAGTGTCCTTGTTACTTTCTCCTGTCCGTGTGAATAGTGTGCTTTGTGTCCTTTGGTCCAGATCTCTAAGACACACTAACGGGAAGTTGCCATCATCTCTGGTCTTACATGTCATGTGTATACAGTGACGGCTGCAACTAAATTTATGATTTGGGGCTATATAAATAAAACTGAATTAACTTAGAATAGTCAACTCTTGCCAGTGTTTGTAACATTGGAACTTCTACTTGCTCTTTTACCAGTTTCACAGCCATAACGGCCCATACTGTGTGCGTTACCTCCCAACAGCATAGGTATAGTTGTCCTTACTGACCTGTGTCTTGGTTGCAGATGCAGATGCAGATGCAGAGCTGTTGGCTTGTTGCTGCTGTTGGCTCTGCTCCAGCTGCTGCTTCTGCATGATGGCCAGCTGCTCCTGGTGCTGCTGGTACTGCTCTGCCGTGAAAACTGTGGACAGGACAAATACACACACACTGTCACAACCAGATTTTGATTTTGCGTTTGTGTGTAAATTCAGCTGCATTACTAAACACACGGCTGTAGTTGGTGAAATACAACCAAGAAAGTCCAGCTTGTGCGCTGACTTGTATGTTCTTGTCAAAAGGTGGACTGTACAGCTTTGAAACTAATTACAGCAGCGATAATTTATGCTATTCTCATACAGTATTGACTAGTAAGGAGCTAATTTGGTGTGGCCTATCGAGCATGTCGCTGAATAATGTTACATTATAGCACAGAAAGTACAGCCACAGTCAGACGTTGCAGTAAACTTTTAAGGACGTTTGAGAATGAACATAAACATTTTCCCCGAGGCATCTATATCCAAGAGGAGTATCAGTATCTCTACCTGTCCTGTGATTGAGTTTCAGTCCACTACGAGGGAAAAGCCAGCATCTAGGGGGTCTAAATCATGGTTTACTAAAAACACAGGACACTTGTTTATAGCTAAACCAAAGGGGCCTGTATCAGTAATACCCCCACTCAGCTGAACAACAGAACTAACACCAACAAAAACACAATGCAAGCACAATATTCTACTGGATTGGTTTAATCCATTTCTAGTTAGATGTATCTTGTAAGTAGACGCATCAATTTGTTTTAGCCTCTTGTTGCTAACCTCGTAAGTTTCTAAATGTACTAAATTCCTCTTACTTGACACGTGCTTCCACAATAACCATTCACTGGTTTGATTAAAATAAACAATCAGCTTATATACTAACCAACAGTTCATCAACAATATTAGTCTAAATCCACTTTTCAGCGACTGAAAGTTTCACTGATAGACTGCACCTTCTCCAACACCTCTAATGTTACACAAGGAAAGAAGGGAAAACACCATATTCATCACTTTGACTGTGCTGAGATTAGCCTGGAATCAATGGCTCTCTTCAGTGCCTCCAAAACAGACTAACACCTGGGGGGCCACACTCCATACCAAATTACATTTTTCAAAGTCTTCCCACCTTAATTACTAAAAAACACTGAAGGCACTAAGTAATTAATACTATACAAGTAAAAAGCATCACTCACAAAGATTTAAAAGGCGCAATAGATTCGCAAGGCCACATGCATATCTTACATCCTTCATTACTGGGTCTGAATATTGTCTGGACTAGGGTTATTATGGTTAATTAGTCTGGCTCGCTGGATGTGCTCAGTTGGAATTAAGTTGAATATTTCTGTCTCACAGTGGCAGGATTGTCATTCTCCTTCCTTCTGCCATCTGCTTGTTACAGTTTTGAAAGTCCCCCTTGCTACGTAAAACAACAACAACCTCTATGCTGCGACTACAAGCTGAAAATGGAAAGTTTAGAGAAAGACAAGTTTTTATGCAGCGTTTTCTATTGTAAGGATTTAGTCATTTTAATACCACAGCATACTTCCTCAAGTGCACATGTTCTGCCAAAACCACCTCTCTCCTGACACTGTTTTACAAAAGGCACTGCCACTGCGCTCTGCACTCAGCGCTGCACAAGATCACTTTGATTAGATTTAAGAACTAGCCAAACAACCCAGAGAGATTTTAACCCTATACCAGAAGGTGCCAGACCATTGTCCACACCTGGCACAATGTTAATGAAGTGTGGAGGTAGGTGTGGATATGCAGCACAAATGGTTAATGACAACTGAGACTAAAACTGAAACGCAGTGAAAAAAATAATTGTTAATACATAAAGACAGCATTGCAAAATATGGAACCTTTAAAAAAACAATGGCTTGTAAAACATATTTGTCACACTTCCTTTCAACGTAGCCTTTTCAGGTTGTATAAATAAAAGTCAAAGTATAGTCAATTCTGCAAAATGAAAATAAAACCAAAACTACTTACGTTTGATTCACTGAAGCAGGAATAATACACTTTTCATAGCTAGTTTTACCAACATGGTCACTGTTCTGTTGCTAGTAACTGATGAGGGCGGAACTAACACATTAAAAAAAATAAAAATAAATACCTTGAATATGATTGGTTATGGATATTGTTTCTGTCTACTACATCACAAGCAGGGCATTTTCTAACTAGCTTGTTTTATTTTACACCACAGAGTTTATATAAACCTAAAACCCAATAAAAGGACCTTTAGGTAACAAATACATTTTAAAAACTCAGATGTTGAAAAACAACAACTGAAATAGATCGGTGTATCCCTAATCAAAAGGTCATGTTGAGGTGCTGTTAGGTTTAGGTGGCTAAAACACTCTCTACATGCACAGTAGTACCCTGCTCAACTTCTGTGGCGGTACTTCTGTCTGTTCTCTAAATTGGGGACGTGCCAACCGCCATCTACTGTAGGTAATACACCAACTATGGACAAGTACCTCACACAATCCCACTTCAAAAAATCCAAACTAACCATTTAAAGTATTTTCGGGATTGGGTGTGCCTTCTCGAGAGGGCACAGTCGAGAGTAAACATGAAACAAGGTTAGATAGAGCGGAGAGGACATGGAGCAAATGTTTCCAAACTGGGAACCAAACTAAGGGACGCTCTGTGCCGATTGCCACTCAGCCATCAGTCCAGCCTTTCCCATGTAATTTGTGTGATGCCTTACATTTTCGTAAGCCGGCTCCTCGTGCTTCAAACATTCACACCATCACTTCTCTACAGCCACCAGCCCAGACTCAATCAAGCACGACTCATGAATGTATTTGTACAAGACCATTTCTAATTGGCTCCCTCAAGCCAGGCGAATGGGAATTAATGTATTCTAATATGGAAAGGAGGTCTGAAAGCAGAAAGTTTATGTGATTTACCAGCAGCGTGGGAGTCCAGACTGAAGCAGAGCAATCTACCTCTGAGGTACCTCATCAAAATGTGTTACACAAGAGCAGCAGCAGCCTTCAACTAACCCACAGTGAGCTGGCTTTAGAGCCAAATCTCTTTTTCATACCAGTGAATATTCACATGCACAAAACCAATGACACCTGCAGCTTGCTTAATTTTATGCGTGGAGGTATTTCATGGCATCCACACCACAAATTCAATTCTACTGAGAAATGAAGTCTGACAGAGGGGATCCACTTATGGTCACTGCCAGGAATTAAATGAAAAACTATTTAAAGATATTTTTTTCCATCAATTATCTAGTTAATGTAAGCAGCATTTACAAAGATTCAGAGACTCACATGATCATAAAGGTGATAACATGGGAGCAGTGGAAGAAAAACATAGACACAAATCAAATAATAGGATAAGGACCCGACTAAGCCTATCAATTCATTTTTTTAATGTGATTGTCAGAGGGCCTGACGAGGCTTCCAAGCAGTGGAAGAATCAAATCACCCCCTGAAACCACTTGGGCCTCAACAAGCATATATATGCTGCCTACTTTTTTAAAATCATCCTGAGGTTTTATTTGCATCACTTGAACTCCTTCAGTCCTTTTATACAATCAATATTCTGGGTTTTGCAGGAGTGTCATATACCTGCTCTGTTCAAGACACTGATATTTTCTTCCATTGCTTTGCAGATCTTTAACCACAGACACAGAAATAAAAACCAAACAAATAAAAAGAAATTGAAGAAGGGTTAAAGTAATAATAGCGCTCTACACTGCATCCCCAAGTTTGCTTCATTCATGTATGGGTTTTTGAGTACAGCCTAAGCAACAGATGTCAGGTTTAAGATGACACAATGTCTCAAATATCAAGGATCAACATTGACACAGGATGATGGTGATTGCAATTTTAGAAATAAAATGGTAAAAGAAAAAGGCAACCAATGGCCGTCACAATTTTAGTCAAGCTCAAGGTGAAAATTCAAATTCAACAGAATACATTCAAACTTAACAAAAGCTGCAAAGTGCCAGTATCTCTAAGCCGGCAGAAGGACAAAATAGACTCAAACATAAAAATACAAAAAAAAATAACTTCCTGTATGCCATTCAATTCGTAATATACAAAGGAAAACACTGTGCAGGAAGGCAGAGAAGGCCACTGACTCACCATTAACAGGGGCGGGGGCTGAGGGGCGGTTCTGGGAGTTGGCTCCTCCAGACAGGGTCCGGGTTAGTCCTGACGCTGCCCGGCTAAAATCCCTAAATCCACTGCGAGACAAGTCTCCTCCACCCAAGGGGTGATGGGATAGCGTCCGTGGTCTGAAGTGCCTCCAACGGCAAGATTTAATGTTCAAAAGAATCTGACTGAGGTCCACAGGTGTTGGCGACGGTGACGATGAGGGAGATGAAGCGGAGGGGAGGTGGGTGACGCTGATTGGGTGCGAGGTATTGGTTTCTGAGGTACTGGTGTTGGAGTTGCGGAGCGGAGAGCTTGGAAGTGGTGAGGCGAGTGGTTCAGGCTCCGGGTCAGAGTCCAGGCTCTGGCAGATGCTGTCTAGGTCTGTGTGTGCTCTGTCCAACAAGATCCTGAAACAAAACCAGAAAAAAAAAATTACAAATAAAGCCATGAGACATTTAAGGTCAGATAAGATGAATAACATGCTCTACCCATTATCAGGGCATTACAGCACAAACATCATGGGAGTATTGCACAAGCATAGCTATTCTGCGCACACCATTCATGTAATTACAATGTCCAGTGGGACAGTAACAAATATAGCTGGGTATTGCACAAGAAACAAAGCAAAAACATGCAATTCTACCATGAGTTCTGAACAGAACGATTATGTAATGAATCACGACTAAAGGTTTTCTAGTAATGCCACGGCCTCACAAGGCAATTCTGGTCTCAACCAGAAAAACTTTGGTATTCTGGATCCTTAGCACAACTGGGGAAAATTTGTATGGAATGATGCTGGTGCCAGGGGGAAAGCCTTGTTTACCTAAGTCAACCCGACTTACTCTTGATGCATTAGTGTTTTTCCCGTTTTTAAGATTTTAAATGTTTTATTGTAGCTACACATGGCATTTATTAGGGGTGTATGCACAATCCAAACATCCATGGTCTTGAGTCTATTGTGCTCTCATTACGTTACTAACAAAAGTCATTTTTAAAATTTCACAGTTAACACTATATCACATATAAACCATTCTGTCTTCCAAATGTTTATTTCATGTTGATATTCAAAAGTGCTGTTGATTTTGTTGAATCAGGGTAATTAATGATTTAATACCCTGATTTTTCTTCTAATTACTTATTCAGCATACATCCCCCCCAAAAAAGAAGAATACAAAAGAATATGGATGTTCTACTGCCTCCCTCAGGGCAGCTGATGGAGTTGATTGCAGACACAGAAAATGAACTTTGCCAATCAAATGTCTGTGAGACAGATACCAGCTGACCCACTTGGTCTCTGCAACAAAACCTGGCACTGAGGAAGCTGCTGGCGAACTCCTCCAGTCAGGCTGCTTTAGTCAGTCGTCCGTTTAATTACTGAAAATGTATCACACAAAGCTGCAGGACATGCCGCGGCTCTGAACTCAGTGGAAGCTAAATTTGCTGACTTGTGTAGAGGCCACTGTGGCAGGTGAATCCCAAAATGGGATTGTCATGTTCATCATCACACCAGCCAGCTTGATATCTATAATAGAATGAGCCTGCCAAATGATATCTGGTAACCTGCCAAAGAGTTGGTATGGTAAACAACCTCAGCAACTACAGACTGAGCTTGGCTGACTTCCTCTGCTCGGCATTGGCAATGGAAGCATTTCTACGCACATTTCATATCAAATTTATGCATCTCAGGCCTCATTTTCTTGACTTAGTTTGTGGATTGTGGAACATTATGAATGTGATATAAACTAACAGGTACCACAGAAATGTGTTTTACATATTTCATATCATAGTGGCAACATTTCAAATGTTCTATGATGTAAAATGGGTTTACGTCCTATGTCTCATATGATACTAGGGTTTCTGCAAGACCAAGAAGTTTCATTTAAGACCTTTTTAAAATCATCATGTACGCAATTTAAGTCCTGTCAGGTGTTGCTGCGTTGGGGCCGGTCTTTAGTTATGCTCCTGATGTGAAGCAGGCATTTGCTGGTGGCTTTTTATGGTGTGTTTTGAGTGACTTCCCATGTGACAAAAATGCCTTTATATCTAAAGTTCCTAATTTGGGCATTTTCTTGCACAAAGTGCAGCTGGCTTCAAATTCATTATTTTCCCCATGTGTCAACCAAGCACCAGCTTTTGTTTAGCCTCCGTACCTGCATATGAATCCATGTATCAGAATTGTATCTCAGCAAGAGTGAGGTAACCAAAGAGCCCAGACTGAACTCACCTGCCCCCTCTGCCCACACGGCGCCGCGCCAATCCTATGCAGCGGCGTGGCATGTTCAGCGAGGTCAGACAGTAGCGGAAGCGTGGGTCACCAAGTCCGCCCTCTGATGGGCTTACCCAGGGCCAGCTGCCGCTCTGGTCTGGACGAGACTGCAGGATGATGAAACAGAGGGAAAGTACAGGGAAAATATATTAGTTATTAAAATGAAGTGCAGGAAAGGATATTGGAAAAGAAAAGGCAAGTCGTCTTTATTGTATTATTCTGTCCAGCAGAGTGTGAAAGACTAAACAGCCAGGGCAGCAGACTGGCCAGCCTGCTGTTGGCACTATAAATAGAAGCACGGGAGTCACAGGAGGGCACTCACAGCGTAGTACTGACAGCCGGCCTTCCTCCTGAAAGCATAGCAGCCATCTGGGTCATTCTCCTCTTCTGCCTCTGAGGAACCTGAATGAATCTGTATAATAAAAACAAATGAAGTAAATAAAGTGCTTAGGATGGACAACAGCAGCATTTTATTGTGTAAGTGTGTTATAGAGCTCCACTGATGAACAAAGTCAATACTGGCTGGGTGATTATAGTTTATTCATTCATTTTTAAACAATCAAAATAGAAGGATAACTACAGTGAAACCAAGCCACATCAACGATATATAATAAAACGAGTTGAATTGCGCTACCTGTGAGAAGGGTTCTTCGTCTGAGCTGGGGAAATCGTACTGGTTGAGGTCCTTGGGATTGAACACAGAGGGCCCTGAATGTTGAGGCGCTGACAGAGGCTGGATCTTGGGTTTCTTTTCGTATTTCCTTTTGGTTCGTACTGCCTCTGTCTTCTCGGGCTGAGAGAAGGGGAGAGGACGGAAACGATAATAAAATGTTTAGAGTCTGCATAATCAAAAAGACATTTCATGCTGCAGAACATGCCCAATATTGTTGGTGGCGTATGTGCAGGCGAGTGTGTGTAGAAACAACAGTGAGTAAGAGAGGCATTGATATGCAGATGGCAGCACGTGCCAGATGCCGCTGCCTAGCCAGATGGCTGAACTCCCCTCCTCCTTAATCCGCTCTGTGCCACCGATCGCCCCAACTTCCCCAGTGGGACGACCCCTCCCTGACTGAACAGACTCCAGCTCTGCTAGGATTAGTCAGAGCCCATTCAGCCCTCAGACGTGGGGGACAAAGCAAACAGGGAGGCTGGGGCTCTACAGTGAAGAACTGCTGTGTCAAATCAATGGAAGAAATGCAGGTTGGAGTAATGAGGGTGGAGGGGGCAGAGTTAAGCCAGGATTGAGCATGTGTAAACAAAGGGGAAAAGTCAACCAGCTGGTACAGGAAAAGAGGAGAGGGGGGTGGGATAGTTGCTACCCTACAGGGCAGGAGGAGGGCCGCTGGACACTGGAGCTAATGAAGTTGTAATGAGTAGAGGTGACACAGAGGTCACAACAGTGCTGTGTAATGAAGTGTGATTTTACCAGAGCATATGGCAATCCAGCTTTATTTTAAATGGTCTGAATTAGAATGAGTAGGCACATAAACCATATACTCAAACTGTTCAACAGCAAAACTGATTACCAGGCTGAGTGACACACAACTGTCAGCTTTATAATGTCTTCAACACATCTTATTTAATAAATGTTTGAAAGAAAATGACATATTAACAAGAAAACCTGCATGGTAGGGGTTGACAACTGACAACCGTATAACGTTATCTTACAGAACCACATTCTCTTATTTTGAGGAATAAATTTGCCTTTTTATGGCATCCGCCTCCTGTTTCCAAAACTCACATGTTAACTTTAAAGAGCATTCAGTAATGCAGTCCAGGGCTATGTCTACAATTTGAAAGCATGATCAAAGGTAGTAAATGCAGGAGAGAGGTGACAGAAGCGGTCACTTTTTGTTCAGTCAAAGTAGAGAACATGGGTTTTAAAATGCTAATGCAGACTGTAACCTTGTGGTATGATATGTCATGCTGCAAATATTTTCCAATCCTGTCATTCCTCACTTTTATGGACAAAAGACAGCGGGACAAAGGTCTGATTAAGTGTCGGAATTTGAAAAGTGCACACTAGGATGTCATTTTCAAATCTCCTTTTAAAGAAGAATATGATCTCTTGGCCAGATCGCCCACCGCTACTGTACTGCACGGTGTATAGTGCCGTTTTGCATTCAATGAGGCAGTGGCAAAGCCATTTTAAAGTGTGCACTTTTTCCACCACAGATCATTATAAGATCTCCTTTGTGTGTGTTCAGTATAATGCAAGCTATACTGCAATGAAATGTGTGAATTACATCTAGTGAAGGACAAATGAGGAGTCAATTGCATTTTCCCCAAACCTCTGCTGACATTCTGAACACCCACACTCATGCCCACAACTGGATGGTACAGAAATCGTATTCACAGTGTTAGCAGGAATATTGTGAATGTATGTGGCCTTACTTTCTTGTAGTCCTTCATGTCCAAGTGTTCCTGGTGTCTGTACTGGTTACTGTTGGACAGGGGAATGATGGGGATGGTATAGACAGGCTTCACCAGAGCCCGCTGGGCCAGCGCCTCTGCCATCACCTCACTGCCAAAGTCTGGCATAGCATTCCTGATGGACAAAGGACAGAATGATCACCTGTATATTGAAAAGCTTTAAGGATTTTTACAGCTACATGCATACCACTTAATGAAAAAAAAACAGCTCAACGGGATAGTGGGCACTCATTTCTTTGTCATTACATTGAGAACAACAGTTACTGATGACCTTATTTTTGACAGAAACATTAAGATGTGACTCAAAGAGACATGAAAACTGATTCTAAAAATATTGAAATAAACAAACAGAAAGGAATTTTGTAATTTATGTTGAATACGAGCAAATATTTAGCAGCTTGAATGCAAATTAATGTTCTACTATAAACACAATACATTCTTGGAGACCAGAACCTGTATTTGATTGAGTGCATGGAAGCAGCCCAAGACAAAATACTGAGAAACTACACACACTATTCAGCACACCTGGGTAACTCTACACCAGCATAATATCATGAAGTGGGCCACTGAAGCTATCTACTGAGAATAGACTGGCCCAATCTGGGAGTGAGCACTGGCGCTGATGCGCAGACAGAAACCAGGCCGGGATAACAAGAGGAAATTGAAATGTCACTACAAATCAAAAGCACTTCAAGGAGAAGAGTCCAATTTAAGCTCACAGTGACAGCTACTTTCAGAGGAAATTCATTCCACTCGGTTGTCATGTTTAGATGGATTGCAACGGCGCCGCTTGGGAAAAGAAAAAAATAAATAAATTACGTTACAAAATAATACAAACAGTCTATTGTGCTGCCTAACACACTTGGAAAAAGACTGGCTGCCACTGAGAAGAGAATGAACCAATTTGCTCCTGACACTCCTGAATAAACAGGGTGAACTCTAAATTGATAATGTATGCAAAAAACAGTGTACATAACTGTGCCCCCAATTAACACGAGCACCGAGGCCTGACTTTACAGAAAATGTGTGGTTGACTCCTTCACGCCATCTGTCTTGCAGCCAAGTGTCCTAATGGCCTCTGCTGTGGACTATAACTTGATGAGTAAACAAAAGTCTAATCAAACATGTAGGTTAACCGCATAATCCATCCATAACACCACTCACTGTAAAGGTCTGACACTGTCAACTTCTCCGCTTGTAGAGCAACTATTTGAAAACCATATCAGAACCACTTCCCAAACACTCCTCAAGAGGCAGGATGCAGGCACAGCTGCAGAACAGTTTCCTCAAAACAATCTGTTCATGAGCATCTGTCACCCAAGCAGACAAGCAAAGCATTCCTCATACTACTGCATCCCAAATGGCTGTGAAAAAGCTTCTTTAATAGCAGCTAGTGTGCCTAACAATGTAGTTGATGCAGTGCAGACCACCCTCAGCCCCTGCTAGTTTTTGAAGAATGTGGATGGTGTCTGGGCTCAGTTTCACACAGTGGCATTTCTTACCTTTTCTCCACAATCTCCAGTGTGAGGTGCAGCAGTTCCCTCTTGCTTTTCTCCCTCCTCTTGATCATCTCCAGGATGGTAACAGCTCGGCTCAGGTCCCTGCGCAGCTTCAGCATCTTCTCATAGGATGCCTCATCATTCTTTCGGTTCTGACAAAAAAAAGGGTGAAAATTAAAAAATCTGATACTTCCCAATGTGTTCTCATTTATGCTCGTAAAGACAGTGGTGTGAACAGTCAGAGGAAAATAACTAACGACATAAGCTATGCTGCAAACTTCACGAGTCAACACTGGAAGAACACCTAAAGAACAATAATTGACTCTAAATCTTCAGACATCATGGGAACGCTCTATCGTCCTGACTACAGATATCCTACCTTCCTCGTTTGCATCTTCTCTGTCCGTCTGCGGAAGGCCACATAGGGGTCGCTGGTGCTAGAGCCATCCCTCTTCTCCTGTTTGACGTTGGGGATGAGGGAGCCGCCCTTGCAGGTTTTCCTCTTGCGGCTCCAGTAGTCAAACACCTCCTTGATCAGTTCATCGTCCTCCTTCAGCAGCAGTTTGGCCTCCTGTAGACTGACGAGCTGCAGACACACAAGTGTTTCAGTTCAGCTAACAGAAAGAAAACAACTCTTCTTGGGCCTTTAATATAGTGGAGGAAACTTGCTGCCTTTAGACACATCTTCTAAACTTATGCTTCCAAGTTTGACAGTTGTATGAATTTAAGTGGCCTATTTATTAGTTGAAGAACATAGGACGCTCTGAAAAAAGCAGTAGTTCAACTAAGCTACTGCAGCAATGAACAACCTCTGAAATTACTAAAAGTAAAAAAGTGGATTTAATGCAAAGTAAAGAACAAGTTGAATCAGTTCAATTTATCCTGAGATGTGTTTGTGCAAAATTGTTTGCACAATGCAAATCAGTACTTTCCCCCATGCAGGGCATCAAATACCTGCTGGCCACTGCCTTTCTCCAGTCGGTCTATCATTTCTTCAAACTGCAGAGCGGTGATTTCCATTTTCTTCTTCAGCTTATTCACAAACGTATCATCCTCGGAATCTAGGTCGTAGTCTGGCTGCTCTGTATCCAAACTGAAAGCTGTGAGATGAAGAAGAGATGGTTACTGGAGAGACATGCACAGTCTTCGTTAATTCGCAGGCATCATCAGTAAGAGAACTGTCTTAACTAAACATAACATTTCTGTAAGCACTAGCAGAGTTGGCTATGCTGTGAATAAATGTTTGACACAGAGGCACTAAACATTTTATTATTTGGCAACAAAAACTTACAGAGATCAATCGGCAAGTCTCACATATTGTGTATTGTATGTGTATTGATTACACACATAGTAAGTAAGTTATTGGTTTTGTCTGTCTGAGAAATTCCATCTACCAGAGCGAAATAATGCCATGATTTTATAATTTAGTCCTGTTTATTTAGCAGTACTTTTCACACTAAGTCAATAAATACAAACCACAGGGTATGAAATGCTGACGCCTTTATCTCCAGACAGCCACAGCCCAACCTTTATTCAAAAAATGAACACACTGCTTTATCAAGACAAAGCACTGTGCTTATGTTTGGTTCTGTGCCTTCGCCAACTCAATAAAGTAGTGCTATAAGACAAATAGCAGTACCGATGCTTAACCAGCCACTTGCTGATAAATACCTGCCTGTGGCTTAAGTTAGGTGTCTGACCAGAAATGCCATGGCCTGGAGATTGCCCAAGAGTTTGGTCATATAGTAAAAGACTTTTTTGTAAAAGTATGTTGGTTGCACTGCCTGCAGAAATGTTATCAGCACATAAACCTTCATTTGGGGAACTACTCAGCCCTTTCTGCTACACATTCACACAGGTGGAGAAGAGAAAAAGATGACTACAGTGTTTTAAAATCCAACACTGGTCTCTAAAGCTTCACAGTACATCTTCATCTTTTGGTCTATTTGTCTGGTGGCAAATAGGCCAAATCTAACAAGGAAAGAGCTTGTTATTCATTGTGGAAAGCAGGAAACAAACCAGAATTACGCAGACAGCAATCAATAATACAACACTACTGACCAGCTGCCAGGAGCAATGTGAAGGAGTGGGTGTCAAAATGTACTTGAGAAGGTTCTGAACAAATTTGGGTGCTTTTTTTGGTTGCATACGTTTTAATTAACAAACAGCTATATTTGGTTTTTAGCGCAGTCTGTGCAATATCTCCATCTATAACCTACAAACCCTAATTGCTATCCCCTGTGGAGACTTCTCAAGTTCACACTCTCAGATCTCTGAAAACATACATCTGTGAGACTCTTCAGGGACAACAACAGTGACCTATTAATGGAATCCACAACACTACCCACGTCAGGAAGTGTTTTATCATTGTCAAATAAAACTACCATCAACAAAAATCTTGCAGGTCTAGCATTGACAAAAAAAAAGAATCTTCCATTCTAGCCAGATTCTGTTCTGTTTTTGGTTCACCTAATATACAAACGCCATCTCAAACACAAATCTCTCAATTAGCAGCCTAAATCTGCTGAAACCATCAGGCACCCGGTGCATCCTAATAGCAACAACATTACTACGTGCACTCAGACCACTAACACAGCTAAAGAGGATAATCCTGTTGCAAGCGGCCCGCTACTCACGCTGTATGTGAATAAGCTGCTTTGGCATCTTGAACTCCCCGGGGTAGAGAGACTCGTAGTGCGTGATGTTGCACTCTGCCTCGGGGACGGGAATAACCATGTTGTCCCGTTTCTCGCCGTACACCTGCTGCGCTGAGATGGCCCGCTGGAGATGGTGCTCCTGAAAGAGAGAAGGTGACAGACTTGTGATTTAAGGAGTTCTGCACACAAACACTTATCCTGTTCAAGTTATATTTTGCTACTGTTACTTTGCTTTTAGAAGCTGTTTTACAAGGCAGAGTACATGTGAGGATTATCAACCAGCAGAAGTAAACTCTATTTAATTAATATATGGATTTTTACCCTGGCACAGTAGGATTTAAGTTCTGCAAATTTATGCCGTAGTTGAAAACAATACTGTTATGAGAAGATTTTGTGGAGAAGAACGGCAACTAAAATTCTACTTGACACTGGGAAAGTTAACAACCCTGAAATCGTATCTGTAGAGTTAATCAGCACAAAAGTCACTGAAGTTTTCAGACAGGAACAGATGCTGACAGATGAGTCAGTTTGACTCTTGAACTCGAGAAGCAAAATTATTTTTACATTACATAATCTGATGCAGTCACTTAAAAAACAGCTCTTGCATATTTCTCCACTCTTATACTGGCACAAACACATTTGTGATTTTCCTGAATATTCTTGTTGCTCTACGAGTTTAGGATGTCAGCATAAACCTATTTTACACAAGGTCGACATATGCGTCTAAAAGGTTGGAGCTTATTACAAATACATGCTCATTCTGCAGTACACAAGCCTTGTAGGCCAATTCTAAGTGGTTGATGCAACAGATGGCCAATCCCGCTGCTAACAAGTATTTTAACAAGGCTCCTACTCACTTTACACATTACGCACTTTTTTCTTTCAAGACCACACTTCCTTGGCTGCATTTCTGAGCTACGGGTCAGTGTTCAGTGACATGCCAATTGTGGCTGGCAAACTAACCATCAACGAAACCATATCTGCATCGAACTGCTCCCCATTACATGTGAAATATTCAATCTTAACTGCATCTAAACTTGCGTGGGAGTTTTAAGTGGTTAGGGCCTTAAGTTTAATACAAAGCCAAGAGGAGATCTGCGAGGAGTAACAGGAGAACCATATCAGAGCTGTGAGCTGGCATGAAAGGACTCAGCGTGTGTCCAGAGCTGAACCATCTGCCCCTGGTAAGCTTATCAGCAAGCTCAGTGCTGTACACTTTCTCTACAACCAATACACAAAGGAAACAGCTTACTGTGTCAACTGGACCAGTGTGAATATAACCCTGAAGGACTATGGACTAAACCGAAACAGGCCAACAAAGAGTATTCAGCCAAGAGCCAATGTGCAGTCTCTCAGCCATTTACTAAAGTCTCTTAATGAGTGTAGGATGCAGACATACACATACTACAATGTTAACTGCCACCTATTCACAAATCACCAGTAATAGTGTCACCAATTTAAGCTGGCGTGTTTCCCTGAAAGAGACTGAATTTGGTATAGTCACTGCCAAATCACGGGTTTTGGACAAAAACAAAGTGCTGAATTTGGCTACAACTGTTGCAGAATGTGCAGGCTGTCCAGACAAACTTGTCGAAATTTCACACAGCCTTGTTCACTGCCCACAAATACACCACCACATGCAATTTGTCTAAAATTGCAGAGGCTGTGGTTCCCCATTATCCAGATTTCAGCATTTTAACTTTTAAATGGAACAAAACAAAACACTTTCCACACACACTACAAGCTGCAGAGTGTATACTTTCATTTACCCCAGCTCTCTATTTAATAGCTGTTTGACATCCTGTAACAACCCAGTAAATTCCATTTTATCTACATCATGCTGCCAGCCTTGACTGCATATAACTAGTAAAAACTACTGTATAATCAAGGTTAAAGGGAGTGCTGTCTCAAATTTGAAAAAGAGAGAGAGAAAAAACAAAAAGGTAACACGTAACATTTTAGTAACATTTCTTAATCACAATATGTAGCAGAGACATTGACGATAATAATAATTGAAATGGCTCATCTTAATCACATTGTGTCTCAAGCGTGTAATCTACAAATCCTTTTCTGCATATCTTGAGACTGTGGGAGAAAATTTGAGCCCTCGGGGGAAAACAAGCCTAAATCCCATGCCAGTATGGTATTAAAAGGCAACTAAATAACATACATTTCCTGTGATTATTCAGAAATGTTAGTAACAGTCACCTGGCATGGCACGCAAAACTCTGATGACACAAAGACACGCCGTTTCATTAAAGACTTGTCTACCTATGAGCCACAACCTTATACAAACTCTTCCAATCAACATGGCACTGTCGCTGTCTACCTGTAACAAGTCACTGTCTGACATGCCAATGAACCCTGAGCTTTGAGAGTTGGGGGACCTGCATAAGAAGTGCATGCAAGGAACCAATTAAAGCCAAGCCTGGCCTAGAGCTGCCTTTGCATGCTTCTGTAGAGGATATCAGTGGGGCAGACTACTCCGAGCCACGTCTGACATAAAGATATCCTGAACTTTCGCAGCTGTCATCCTCACAAGCACTGCTCACAGCCTGGGGTTTCCTCTGCTGAGAAACAGGGCAAAGTGGGATAAAGTGGGATAAAGGGCTTTTGTGAATGGCACATAGGCACAAGTCACTTAGGTTATTCTAGGACCCTGAAGCTGGCCCGCGCACCTTGCTGTTTTTATATTATACATAAAGACATACAGAATACTGACAAATAAAATGCTAAAGCAGTGCTACTTCCTCTCAGGCCACAGATGCAGACAGAGATGAAAAGCTATTTCACAGCACCATGTGTTCCTTCCATTAAATGTTCCCAAGAAAAGCAGATGACTCCAATAAGTTGCCATGGTAACAAAAGTTTGTCCTCCAGCAGGTGTTTTCAGCTCATGCTGAGCGGAGGAAGGTTGACCAGCTCAGTGAGTCAAGGCATACCTCCGTCCACAAGGCACCGTGTTGCATCAATAGAAACAATGAATAAACAAGACGATGACGCCACATTTCTTTACAGTCACAAGAAGCCGCTGATGTTTTACAACATCGTAATTCAAAAGGGAATCACTACTGCCCTTAAAGAACTACTGAAAATTTCATCACCCAAGTGGAAAATCTTAAAACACCCACAGCGCTTTGAGCATAACAGCTATGCAACTGTAAAGTGGGTGCGTTGCTTCAATTTAAATTCATGCGGTCAATGTGGCACGCTGCTTTTTATCATTTTCCCTGCAAAGTCTTTGGATTCTGTTCTAAAGGCCAATTTAACATTTAAGACAATATAATATTATATGTTCATGTCATCATGCCAAAAAACATGGCTTGTAAATATATTTACAATGTGCACAAATGCGAGAGGAGCACAACCTGCCCCGGTCATTTTCAGATTGCAAGTCAG
>JAPQRN010000014.1:2816215-2831212 GCA_037367275.1 Coranthus polyacanthus
GACAGACAGGGCAATACTTTGCGGGGGTGAGGGTAATACTATTTTAATTATGCAAATACACCTTATGAAGAACCATTTATTGGCATAGAATTTTGAAACAACAAATTCCATTAGAAGACAAAAATGGACGAGAGAAAATGAGCAAAGTATTGCCTTTCTTGCCAAACCTTTTATCATTAAAATGTTTGTTTTGTGTCAATACAACATCCAGCATCCTGCTGCCACAAACATCCACAGCTGTCATCAACAAATGCACTATTTACTTGTGTGTGTGCATAATTAACTGAAAACTACACTGGCCAGCTGCTTTTGGAGGATGTTCTCCTTTCTTTAGAGATGGAAGAAAAAAAATCATGACCCATTTCTTAAGATTCACATCTTGTCGGGATAGAGGGCTCAGGGCTGAGAGCCACTGACAGACTACTGTTGTTGGGGTTTGTCTTTTTGTGATTCGCATAATAACCCATTTTAACACGTAAAAGGTTCTATGGGATTTACTGAATGTATTTCTCGAGAAAAACAACATAAGTGATTATAAGTTAAATCTCGCAGAATTATTACTCATGTTTACAACTCAAATGCCATTTCTGCCTGCCTAGTATGACTAAATCCACCCACCATGCTAAGGAAGTATGCATTAAGATTTGAAGTGGAGGAATAATTACATGAATACAGATGGCCTCTGTTCTTCTGTCCCTGTATTTCTACCCACTGAAGGATCGTCCTGACAGAGGGAGTCAGGGAAGATGCAAAACACAATGCATAACACTCAGGCCAGAATATATGTGTAATCAGTAGTTCGGCATGCTCTTATTCTTCCTTTTATCACTGTCCTCCCCCTTTCCCTCCCATCTAACTACTCTTTCTATCACTCATTTCATTCACTCTCCCTGACAGACTTTCCATTTCCTCAAAAGAGATAAATAAGTACCACTGAAAAAAAAGAAAGAAAAAAAGACACTTGCATCTCGCGCATCCATTTTCAGCCTGGTGTGCCCATTTATCCATACAGAAATAGATTAATAAAGCATCTATATTCACGCCACCTGTCAGGTGTCAGGACATAATAGTACTTCGAGGAACCTAATGAGAAAGCTATATAGATGAACAACACACAGGGACAAAGACATACAGTACTATACACTCACAGTACACCTCCAAGCTCCCTCACTGAGCACACCCACCTAGCATCTACACACAAACACAGTGAGATTAAGAGATGAAAGCTTTGGTTTGGATTACTCCACAAACACTCCAGCTGTTTCCCATCAGGATATGCCTGTCAGCATCTTCTTTACCCAGGGAACTGTGCTGTTGATTTTGACCTTTAAATCACTGTCTTTGACTTCTGTCTGCAGCAGCCTGGACCTCTATTTCACTGCTAAGATTGGAGATGGGAATCAATTTACCACGCACTGAAAAATCTGGTCCATAGAATAAACATTGTATGCTCCCCGGGATCACAGCTACCAAGAGCATGCTACATACAGAGTAAAACCACAAGCTCAGCTGTGATGGCTTATTTAGCTGAGCTGAAGCTTTGGTTCTTTGTGAATATAAGCATGAGGAATTACCACTGGTTGGTGGGGAGATAAACTCCACAACATGCCACCTTATAAAGTTTCAGGGATGGAAGAAACAAATTACAATTACTCTCATTACTGCAACAAAGTACATTTTTTGTGTGCCTTTTTAGGAGTTTTTAAAAACTGAAATTTTACCGTTTTCTTTCCATATTTTGAGCTTTCCTCCTCTACGTTAGTTGCTCATTTTATGCCAGTCACTTAAAGGTCCCGTACTGTGAAAATACACTTTCATTGGGTCTTTAGGTTTATATAAACTCTGTGGTGTAAAATCAAAGCTGTGAAAATATGAGCATGCTCAGCACTGTCAGTCCTCCACCACAAGATGTCCTCCAGACAAAACAAGGCAACTAGAAAATCCTTTGCTTGTGATGTAGTAAGAACCATATCCACCGTTCAAGAAAAGCAACATTTTCAGCAGTGTAAGCTTTATTTGGCAAAAACTGTGGGGAAAAAACTCAATCCAACCCGCACAAGCGGATTTTAATGTCGCAATAGCCAGTTATGTGGTTCAAGTATAATGGTGCCCAGTTTGCCATCTCCAGCACAGATGAGTCACGTTCTTCCAGCTGATCTGCTCCTGAAGAGAACAACATGAAACAGTGAATAGGCAGCAAAACAAACACCACGACCAACATAAAATGTTGTTGTTGGAAAAAGGATGATTTCTTTGCTTTTGTGTGCAATATGAATGAATAATACTTTATGCCTTTGTGTTCTTTGGAGCTTAAATGTAAAACCTGCTGTTGTGAAATATTTAAGTAAAATTCTTACATTTGAAAACTTATAATCAAGTTTAAAATACACCCCAAACTAGTGGCGCAGTTTGCCAAAGGATGCTTAGTATTCTGAAATACTCTTCTCATCTATTGTCTGCTGTATTTTCACTTCCTACACCAAACGCCCACCCATACAAAAACAACAATCTCTGTATTGCAGTCCAGCTCCCTGCTGGGCATCCTCATATTACCTTGAACACAGAGGCCCAGCCCCACCGTCTGATGAGTCCAGGTTGCTGGAGATCCTCTGCTCCCCTACCCGCTCCATGAGGAGGTTTCCGTTGGTGCCTAGGCTCAGGATGTAACGGTAGATGAAGGGAGGGTAGCGGGGCCGGTCTTCGGCCTTCTCACAGCGGGTTCCTGCAGTCCTCCACAGTGCTGATATATGGCACCACTCTCCACAAACGCACCAAAACCTTTTAAAGGTGGAATGAATGAGGGGAGGTGGCAGAAAGTTTTCAGAAGTGATTTTCTGACTGAAAGGTGGAAAGTGAATAACTAATGCTCTCTTTTCCCTCAAAAGCTACCAGCTGTCCTTGAGCAAAGCACTTAATCCCCAATCGCTCCAGTGGTGCTGCTCAGTGGCCAATAGTAAGATTATGATTGTACTGGGCAGCTCCCAGGTGTGTAACTGTGTGAATGTGACACAAGGGTATAACATAAAAGGAGAATGTGGATATAAAAAGTTAAGAAAAATTATGTTAGCCTACATTTCTGGTGAGGTGAAATTGAAATCTCAGCACACAGACCAATTGTTAATATTGTGTCTTTCTCATAAGATCAGTTCTTAATATCTTTTTGGGTCCTCATCCATGGAGAGGGAGAAGTCCTCAGGTGGTAAAGATTCTCCACAGTCATTTATCAGTCCCAAAATAGTTCATGAGTCACACTTAAATCAGGGAATATTTGGGTGATCTTCATTTCTGACCTCCAATGCCCATATGATTTTTGATATAAGACACAAACCTTCTGTATTCTCTTCTTTAACTTGAATGCATTTTAATGACCTTGTGATGAAACTGAAAAAAACAACATCACAAGTGTACCGTGACGCAGGCAATAAACAGGAAAAGGCCGAATGCGGTGATTAATGACAACAACGCTCTGGAGATAGGTGACACGTTAGTGCTGCCGATGGGGTTTTTGTTCTTTAAGGTGGAAGGTGATGTTTTGGTTTTTCAGGAGGACAGTGAGACTGAAGGACGGAACCTCTGGGCTCCTCCAGGCGATCAAAACGACACCTCTCCACCTCAGCAGGCTGTGTCACATCTCTTGCATACAGTACGTGCCAACTCACTTTTAGAAAAAAAATCCTAACACAGGCTGAAGTACAGTTTGACCCCTTTTGTAAACTTTATTACCTTTAATGGGGTAAAAGAAACAGAAAATGACATTATGCTGTACTGCGTATTGTAATACAGCAATTTGCATATCAGTGATGTAGTCGATGACAGTGATAAAAAGAGGGTGGAATAATGAAAAACAGCTTCTGTGTTTGTCTACATGCACACAACCCAGCTGCAGCATCCAATATGCAAATAATAATAATAATAAATATAATTAAAAATGACACATATTCAGATTCAATACTCTTAGAGATGTTATAATTAATGCATCCATTGATGGCATTTATGTTGGGTCAGATTACTGGTTAACACAACATAAGAATAACAATACAAAATCTGTCAGAGATACTGTAATTATTTCAACATATGGTCTCTGAAATGCTAAAAGCACAATGAAGTATTTAATTTAATTTTGCATCACTGCAACTGTCAGTGTACTGATAACTACGGGTTTAAATATATTTATACATCCTACCCATTTAAATAATGCTTTAATAGATACTATAAATCAGAGTGTGGTCCATTTTCAGAAACTAAAACTAACTTTAAGTGCTTCATTGCTAACTATGTACCACACATTATTTCCTCACATAATTCTCAAAGACATGGTAACCTTTTCTAGTGATTATTAAAACCTGAATGTAGAACCCCAAATCAGAAAGAGTTGCGACACAACTGAAAATACCCAATTAAAACAAGAAAAGAAAAAGAACTGTAGACAGCATGAACACAACATATTTCATGTTTTGTGCGGTCAACCATCATTTGTAAATATACATCTGACACTGAGGCTGCAACACGTTCAATAAAAAGCTGGGACAGAGGCCATTTAGAACTAGTAATGAGTTAAAAAAATAGTATAATGATGTGATTTGAAACAGGTGATGTGAACAGGTGATCATGATTTGGTACCAAAGCAGCATCCAGGAAAGGTCTAGTCCTTTAGGAGCAAAGGTGGACAGAGAGTAGACAGTTTTCAATAAATAAGTGAGAAAATGCCTGAAATTTTTATAAACAATGTTCCTCAAAGAAAGACAGGAGGAGATTTGGACAATGTGACAACGGAGACCCTGTACTGTTGCAGAATGGGGCAAAATTACACCTGAACGCTTGATCACTTGTTGTCTTCAGTTGCTAAACATCTTTTATCTTCGTGTCATCTTTTATTTGTATCAACATTTAAATGAGTGTTTATTTTGAAAAAGCAATACATTCATCGGCGCTGTGTTGTTTTCAGTGTCACACAGGTCAAAGGTAATTTACTCATCATTGCTTTCATACTGTCCCAACTCTTTTGTGATTTGGGGTTATAAGAGAATAAGTTTTTTGTAATTGTTCCACACAGTGCATGGAGTTGCGTTAACACTAATCCCTTCAAGTAAAGAGGCAGAGTGAGCTTCCGAGGCCACTCACCTCCTCAGCACTCCGAGCACAGTGTGGCCCTGCTGCCGGGCGCTCTCCACAGCTCCTGACCCGCTGACTTTAACAGTCGTGATCTGAATGGACCGCATGGAACAGAAACCAGAAATCAGCTACGTTTTTTTTCCCACTGCATAAATGAGCCATATCACACCTGCGCAGGCTTGTCTTCACTGAAATTTTGCACACGTTGTGGTTTTCAGAGATGGTTCACTTTGGGTCACATTAACGCAATCACATACATGGTCACGGTCGTGGGTCTGAAATGTCATAACTGAAATGGAACTGGAAAAAATTTGATTGCTGGTGTCTCTTGAAGAGACTTTCACAGCCCACCTTAAAGGCTGGGACTGACACATCAAGACGGTACCGGGAAATGCAATATTTTTCTTTTTCGTTACTCAACATTCATGCAGTAAAAAATCATTATGGACATCATTTTGTTGTCAGTCACCTAGCAGTGTATTTGAAGCCTGCGTAACTTTCTTAATGCATCTATGTGATCTAAATATGCACCGCTGCTGGCCTGGGAACCCCTTACAGCAATTAAGATATAGATTTTTAAGAAAATACAACCACAGGACATACTTTGCATGCATTTTTTTCAGGTCTCATGCAGCATCTGAGAGATACAACTACTGCTGTGTCGGTACATCAACTGGACCTCCTTCTTGTTTTGAAGAAATTTACTAGCTCGTGTGGGAGAAGTTTTAATTCTCAGCTTAAATTACTTGCAGGGATGTGCATTTTCACACCACTGATTTTTAGAAACAGTACTTAACCAGTAATTCAGATCCAACCTTTTTTGTTTTACTATCACAACACTCTTCTAAAATGCCCCACAGAAGTCAGAAGTGAATACCTGTCCACCTGCTTACCCATCACGGCTGAATATTCACTGCATTTAAAACTGAGCCGCCGAGCCTTGAGGAGACGACATGTGCAAATTTTGAACGGCAAATCACCGGCTGGGATACAATCTAAATGAGAATTTCTGAGTAGGAAGAATAATGAAACAGTTTACTTTTATTGCATCCTCAATGAGAAAAGTATTGACCCACCTTGTGTTCCTGTGGCGTTGTATCTGCAGCACAATACCAGAGGCAATAGGCAAACAGCAGGTTCATCTGGAAAAAAAGGCGAAGGAAAGCAATTTACTGGCTAAAAATGGGGACCATTCTTTCCTCTCAAATCATTAAGCTGGAGTGGAGTTGTAATTGCTGTTTAAGGAAAATAATCTCTACACAGACAATAAACCCCAATATTTGATCCACCGGGCGTTTGGTTTATACAAGAGAAATAGGAGGCACTTGCCTTGAACGATTCAGTGTGTGGAGACAAACATTAAGGAAAGAGGGGGTGTCTTTCCTCTGTAGAGGACATTAGCTGGCCTGGGGGACTCCGCCGCCACTCCCGCCCTTTGTTATATC
Source organism: Coranthus polyacanthus (assembly GCA_037367275.1). NCBI lineage: Eukaryota > Metazoa > Chordata > Actinopteri > Kurtiformes > Apogonidae > Coranthus > Coranthus polyacanthus. The sequence continues at coordinate 2,822,773 of JAPQRN010000014.1, forward strand.
CTCTTTCTTTTTAGCAGCCACAAGTGGATCTGCCAGCTTATGCTTCAGGGTCCTGAGCAGTAAATGATCTCTTCAAGTAAGGCCAAAGATAAAGAGAATAAATCCTTGATTTTTTTTTTGCTGAGAGAAGCTGAAGAAAAGAAAAAGACACTTTATGTCATACTTGTCCTCATATAGCACTGGGTTGGTGTTAAGAGAGCAAATCCTATCATCCACAGCTGCTTTCTCAGCTGTTTGGCGTTTCAGTCTACTATATGAGCCTATAGGAAAAGATATTGACCCGACTGCCACGCAAGTTAAATTCATTTCGAGGACACGTTTCTTGCTCATAATGTACCGGGCTGGAAAGTTTCAGCTTCTAGCGAGTGCAATCCAAAGACCTGCTGCACTAGAGGTGGAGGAGTCAAATACATAATATGAGAACTGAGCCACAGCTAATGACGCATCTAACCGGTGGGATTTCATATTTATCCTCCCAGAAGAACCAGTTCCCAGAGTTGAGTAGAAAAGGAAAGTGTGAAATGATCGCATAGCATCACAGACTAAAATAATAGAAGGATTAACTGCAGTACTCTATAAAGGCTAGAAGTGAATATGCAGTGAATTTCCTCAAGATCAAGCAGCTTGCACTGCCCACTCTAAATCCACTGGAACAGCAAAAGACAATGGAATTAGTCAGCGCAGAAATGAAACGCACAATACATCGAAGCGACAGTTGGTTTGTTATTCCCCGCTGAAAGATAATAGTGCGGAGAATGAAATCATAACAGTTAGAGGGAGGAAAAAAGTGAAAAGTTTCCATTATTGCTGACTTCAGTTTAGTTTAATTCAATTCAGATTTCTTCTTTATCAGCCTGGGAGAGGGGTTTTGTTTTGCAGACAGAGTTTGCAAACACAGCCAAACACCATTTGATGGAACACCATGGTACGAGTAACATGCACAACACGATGCAAACAATTCAGGGAAGAGTTTTTTTCTCACAGGCAAATGAAGCGTTAGACTACGTGCAAGAAGCAAGGACCAGTCATCAATGGGCATCGGAAGGAGGTTCTCGAAGAGCCTATTCTTGGAAAGACACTCTCTACAATTCTACTTGCTAACCCATTATTTACTAAATATACCCAGAGGTCTCTCCTTGTCCTATTGGGACACTCATCTCAGGTCACTGAGTATAGGCAGCCACTGAGGGGCATTAAAAACTCTCCAGAGCTCTGAGCAGGAGAAATAATGCATGATCCATCTCATCATGACATCATGTACATCCACAGCTCAGTAATGCACAAGAGTCTGATGCTCAGGGTTTGTGGCTCATGTTAGCAAGCGCGACAATGCATTTTACACGCCTACGACAGAGCCTAAACACCACCAAAGGACTAACAATGAAGCTAAAAATCATGTCCCCATCAATGAATGTACTACGAGGCCTAAAGAGACAGCGCTGTGTTTTATCTCACCATTTTAAAGGACCAGTGTGTAACATTTAGGGGATCTATTGGCAGCATTTCTCTGTTTGTATGACTGTAAATAAGAATCATTCTGTTTTTGTTACCTTGGAGTGAGCCGTGTCTACGTATCTACAGACCTGGTCCTCTTCCATGGCTGATGCTAGAATGGATCGCATGGACCGACGCTCCGCTCTGCTGTGATTGGATCTTTCGCTTCTACTTTGAAATATGCGCTACTACCACCAGCATAGCGCGCCAATCATGATTAGCATCCCTCTTTTAAGAAGTATAAACCAGTGGACCCAAAAGAATCGATTCCATGTCTCCTCGGGACCCAAATTTACTAAAACACATCATGAATTGCCATAAGTCAAAACAATGTTGGATTAAATGCATTTTGTTGGACGCCGTCACGTCAAAGATAATGTTAGCGTTTCGTCTTGTGAAATCTTTCATGTTTTTTCTGTCTTGTTACGTCTATTACATGGTTTTAATCTTGTTACGTCTTTACAACCGGTGTCTCTCCTCTGCTTTTCATATACCTCTGGTGAGGTCAACATTTATAATCTCTTCTTTTATTTTAATCAGGAAAATGAATTCACCTACCGCATTGTTGTCTGGCGACCCAGAGAGACATTTACCTTCTTCAGCTTCTAATATGTCTACTACCGGATCATAAAACTCTTTAATGGTTCTAGTTTTTGGCCAAATGTCCACACAGTCTAAACATACAGGTCAGTTGTGGACTTGGAGTTTGGTCTGCTTGGGTTTGCTGCTGACAGGTAGCCTAAATGAAGTTCACAAACCTCTGAATTGTGTTTTTTACAACCCTGGCTGCAAGCACGACTAGTAGGTCTCTATCACCTAAAGGGAATGATTTGTACAAACTCAGAAAACAGTTTTAGAGCTCAAATTGACTCCATCACAATGTTGCTGTTTCCAACCAACTGAGCAAACCTCGAAATGATCAAAATAAGTGAAAAGAAAAGCAGCAAATTCACACATTTAAAAAGCTAGAACCATGAAATTTGTGTATTTTACAAACCATTAACAAAAATAGTTTCTAATTCATTTTCGGTCAATCAACCAAGCACCAATCTGTTACATCTTTTAAATCTTTTAACAAAATAACACATTTAACTCTATTTTCACAGGTTTCTGTCTACACTCTTTATAGATGCTGTCTTGTTTGATCCGGTATCCAGATGTTGTTTATTCTCATGTGTAGCACCAACATAAATCTGTAACGATAAGCATTAATATAAATGATTAAAACAAACCAGAACATTTCCAATGCATATAATATATTACATTGCAACAAACAAAATTTGACTTCACCATTAATTATGATTTGTATCCGACTTGCATTTTAATGCATTCTAAGAACTCTCTCACGCTTGTATTACCATTTGATTTAAGACTTCTCACTGAGACAATTTTGAAACTGTTTGCTGTTGTTTACAGCTTATATAATGTTTGGGGAGAAGCAGAGAGCTCTTTCAGCTTAATTTTAATGTGATAGAGGCCTGCCTGGAATATGTGGAATGTGCTTTCAGTGGTTATGCAGAACTGTGGGTGCTGCCACGTAGGAGGAATGACAACAAAAGGAAAGACTACAGCATTATTGCTTCTGTCTGCCTCAGATTGTAAAAAAAGAATGTCACCCTGCTGTTTGGTGGTGGGGGGTTTAAATTCTATATTAGAAAGGAAAAAGATCAGAGTGGAAGAAACAAATTCCCCTCTGCTTTTATATCCTACGAAGACCAGCTCCCATTTCTCAAGTGATGAATTTCCCAGTTTTGGAATGAATATCTTCACAGGCAGGTAATGTGGTGACTCATAATGATCTAGATGAGACTGAGAACCCATTAGTGTGAGCTGTGTGAATAACCAGGGGCTACAGACCTTGTGGAGGTGGACAGCTTTTTCTTAATATAGGCTTGGGTCTAAAAATTGAAGGATATTCACTAACAGCTTAACCCACCATGAGAAACTAATGGAGGATGGATGTCAGCCTTCAGACGAACCAGGGTTATTAGTCAAGTAGCGAAGTCCAAAGAAGGAGGGAGACATTTTGTCATAACACCTGTCCCTGGCACTTTGGCTGCCTATTTGCACCTCTGAGGTTTGTGATGGCATTACAAACTGAGCTGGGGCAGCTGGTCCCATCCTTTCATTAGCCTTCCCATGAATCTGCTGCTCTTTCTGGATGCTGCTGATACTCCCGGAGCCCTTCGGCTGGTTGCTGCATATCTCTCAGAGGCTAAGTCAGTCCAGATGCTCTGCCTTGCTGGTGCTTCTGCTACTTCTTGTTTTTTTCCCAGGCAACATTAACTGTCCTAGGCCCAAGCTGCTGGCATCACTGGAGCTCATGCTGCTGCTCGGGCACCGGGAGGAGCTACGTGACGACCGCTGCCTGAGGTTCTGTGAAATGGGTCGATGCAGATTTCTCATAGAGGAACTGGCTGCCATGGTGGCCACCCAAGGGTGACGGATAGCTTGGTCGGCAGTCAGGCGGGCAGTCGGCTCCAACGCCAGAAGCCGCTGGATAAAGTCCTTGGCCAGGTTAGACACAGATGGCCACGGCTGGAGAATAGAAGAACCAAAGCAAGTTGATTATCATTAGTTGGAATTTAGAAGCACTCAACCTAGAAGATATCATTTCAGCTTACACGCACACACAGACATTATGACACCTACAGTCCTCTAAAAGCACCGGGGTGTCTGGATGCCTGCACAGATTCATAGTCTCTTCAAAGCTGAATGCAAGATTTCATTCTAACAAAGCAATAAAACTATGATCCCTGTGCTCTGCAGACCTAACAAGCAGAACTAAACTCAAAGGAAAGCTAAATGTCACTGGGCAAAGGGAAGCAGCAGTCTTGGCTGAATGAATATGAAGCAGGACAGGCCTGCCGTATGTGTGGGATTTTGGCACATGTTTATTCTTAGCCTGCATTAGCGTCACAATAAAGGCACCACAACTGAGCCTCACTGGGATCTTTTTGCTCTTTGTTAATTCAAATAGCAAACCATTCTCCTAGTTGTGACCCAAGCTGACATCCAAGAGTGCATCAGAACCATCTTTCCAGTGGAAGAGAAGGGGAGCTCAAACACACCTAAAATTAATCTCAGCACCCCTCAAAAATCATAATAATGACAATAATACTTTTTGCTAAAGGAGCTGTATGCAGTATTTCTACTTTAAAATATTATGAACTGATTTTATTCACAGTGACCACTAGGTGGAATAGTGAGTCATTGTAGCCTTGAGTCTGTCGGTCTCACAGTGCATTGAAAACTAACGCCAAGGGGGCAGAATGTGAGGAGTAGGAACGAGAATCAGTAAGACACAACCTTCGGAGTCAAAGAAAGTGACAAAATGATTAAAAAAAACATAGAAGCGTTGCCATTTTCTCCACTGGAGATGGTAAAAGAATGAAGTTTGATGCTGAAGTCACAACATTTGCTCCTCCACAGATGAGTTTGATTCTGATGCTTATGAAGGTTTAAAGTTACTATGTTAGGTTGTTCGGACAATTCAAAATGAATCTTTAGTGCACCTATTGAACAATTAAATTACACTGTCTTGAGGAAGTATTGAGGTAGTATTATTTCGTATTCTCATTAGAGACAGAGCCCCCTAAAGGTCTGGTCCTAGAATTGCTCCTGATGCAATGTATATTATTTGAAATATCATACAAGCCTTGAATTAGATTAAAAGAGATGGACTGAAAAATAGCCATGATAGGCATGTAGTTATTACTTATAACTGTAGTTATAACATGAAGGCACATCATCTTTATTATAATAATGTTTCAAGGGAAGGATAGGAAGGAGGTAGTTTGGATATGAACGAAAATCAGGTAATGATTCAGATGAATAATTTAGAGATTGCTTCCATAATCACTTCTATCTCATTCTTTTGTCTTAACATGCAAACACAATTCCACAGTCACCCATCAGTTAATTCAAATAAATCTCTGCTATGTCTGGTTGGCAAGAATAGAAGCTAAATACAGTAAAATCTGTGCGTGTAAAAATTCTCTCATTCTCCGTTCAACCTTGCACAGACTAAATCTGCCTCTTTAGGGAGGTCTCGCTCTCCATTTTAATCCCGAAATGCATTTCTCTCTCCTTTTTTTTTTTGTCTCTCGCAGAGTAATGACAATTAATCAAGCATGAAATTGACAATCGCGAGACTGTTGCCGGTGAGAGGAATTCAAAGAAGCGGAGACTCGCTTATTCTCACAGAGCACTGACTGAAGAGAAGAGCGCGTGTGAGCACAGCGCAGGGCTGCAAAACCACCACCGAACGAGTCATGAAAATGCTTCTCACACGAACTTTCTCTCATTGTGTTGTTATTTCACACCTGAGAGGCAGACGTGAGTGACACACAGTTTCCCCGGGAAGAGGAGAAGCTTTTGAATGAGCTCCCACGACTAACAAGTCTGACTTTGCGCTTCCTGGTGGTGATTCAGTGAGAATCCCTGTTAGTGTGACATGAAATACACATTTGATAGCAGCCACGGCTAGCAGATGGCTTTTGTCCTTGATCTGCAATGACAGAAACACACAAGCTTAGTGCCAGTTATGTTTTAGAGACAGTGAAAGCCTTACTTGCAGGGAATAATACAGGAAAAGCCTTTGAAGATGCAGCTGAAAGGTAGCTAAAAATTTGCCTCTTTCTATCACCACCGTGCACCTGAAGAAGAGGAGACGTAACTGTTTTGTCTTTCTAGACCCGAACCACCTGCAGGAACTTTATCTCTCCTTTATTTCACACATTTTTCACGTCAAAATACACAAAGGCTTTATTGGATTTGGAGGAAGGGGGCAAGAGCAGGCGTTATACATCACTGTTGAGCAGAGTGTGTGGAGAAACCTACAGGGCTTGGCTTATTGAGCAACATCTTGTTACAGTGAATGAGAAGCTCCACTGACTGTGTTTGCGACACGCTACATCTTTATCTGACAAAGCCATAATTGCAACAAATGAAAGAAACGCTAGAAGGTTGGATTAAGCTAATGTGATCACAGGGATAATACACTTTTGAGTAATGAACAACTCTACATGAGCCTCATAATTTACTCCAATCTGATTCACCTGGCAGCATTTCCTGAGCAGCAAAGCCAGGTTTAAATATGCTTCATCGTAATGAGTCCAAATGGAGAAGGTGGCCTGTTGCTAATTCAGGTGAGAGTCGCAGCTAAACCACAGTAATCAAAATATCAATACCCGGATGCAGGAGTGATTGGGCTGTTATGTGCCATACTCTGTGGCCAAGTAGAGGCTGGATTTGTTCACATGGTGCTCACTAGGGGGCAGACTGGGCTAACCGTTACCCAGATTGCCTAGCTGCTGAGAGATGCAGATGTTTGGGTTTGGTCAGGGAAGTGCGGCTTCAATAACGCAGCAACTGAATGCAGAGAAGGTTGCCAGGCTGCCGTCTGTGGGCTGAACTAATACACGGATTTGTGCTTTACGTACATGACACACAACCAGAAATCCTCTCTCTCTCTCTCTCTCTCTCTCAGACACGTGATGAGACTCCGTGCAAGGGAAATGTTAGGTCCAACCTGTGTCGTACAGATTGAGTGATAAGGTGTGAAAAGCCCCCAAGGCTACACCCGTTCTTCCTCTGCCTTGCTCGTCCTCTGTCCCATAATTTCTTTTCCCACCACCACCGCCACCCCCTCCAACCTCCTTCACCCCGTCATCCATCCCTGACTTCCCCCGCCCTCCTCTGCTCCCCTCCCCTCTCCCAGTGTTGAGTAAACGCATCAGTGTGAATCTGCACTACAGGTCTTTAGGCCAGAGGTTGTTGCATCATGTGTGCATGCCGTGTGTGGGCACGTATGTATCCATGTGTATGTGGTTCGGGAAAAGCTGGGGGGCGACTAACGGAGACACAGGGACAGGTGCTGGAGGCCATTTGCATTTTTGAGTAAGCCTAACCCAGTGTCACTGCTGAGCTACAAACCCACCCGCACACACACTTCAATAAAGCTTCATTAAATACACAGGGTTGACATTTGACGTTGAAGCCCTTGTGTATTAAATTAATTAGCAGTGCAGAATAGGACATTTTACTTATGAAATCCTGACATGTGAATATCTATTCATGATCTTCCAGTGACAATACACAGCTTTGAATTAAATCATAATTAAATGCGCAAAACTCACTAAGCTTAATAGCGTTTAAATGATCATGTTGGTTCACCGGTTTGTTTCTCATTTTCCTTTTCATTTTCCAACACCACTATTCTTCTTGTGGTAAACTGTACTAATTTTCCACATTTAGAAGATGCCGAACATCTATCTTTGCAGAAACTGAAGCCAATAAGAGCCATATTATTCCTTGATTAATTGTAATGACACGGTGGCTCAGTGGTTGGCGGTTACTGTACTGCAAGAGGGTCCTGCAGGGTTTGAATCAGTACAGTCTCATTAAAAATCTGTTCAACAAAATTCTCCAACACTGAGGCCCTATTCGCACGGCACGAGTATAACCTGGGGACCTCTAGTAATTTGTAATGATTGTGCAGGTCATGTGTGGTCTTAATCTGCAATGTCCGTGATTTTTAAGGTGAGGCATTTTTCATGGACCTTCCGAGTTGGAAATCTTCCAAGTTCAAATGGAAGACACCGATAATGTCAGTAAATTACAGTAAACGCAGATGCAGTGGGGTCATTTAGAAACGTCTCCTGGTAAGTCCTGTGCAAACAGAATTTTAAACTGAAAGCGAGATGTGAATTCATGGTTCCGCTGCAGGGAAAAATGAACAAAACATGAACACAGTGATAAACTTTTTCCTCTAAGTACAGTTCTGCTTCTTCACTAAACAAAGAGCATCCAGGGAGCGTTAACGTTGCTTTCTGTGGTTATGTGCTTTTTATCCATGTGTCACTTATTTTAACAGGCAGACATTTTGGATATGACTCTTGACGTGAAGTTTAATATGTGAGGGTGTTGCTCAGGCCATCAAAAG
>JAPQRN010000014.1:2836505-2849978 GCA_037367275.1 Coranthus polyacanthus
TCCTTCAAGCAAGACGAGATGCTTATCCTTCTTCTGACAACACACAAACACACACAACTCATTTATTTGAATTGACTCCTTACAACCAGTTACAGACAATCACAAACATCTTTATTGGGTTGTTTGGTTATTATTTCTGCTGGATTAATTTCACAGATTCTCAGTCTCACCAAACTGCGAAGAAGTAAAGCTACAGGTGGAGACGATCATTGTATCTGTTTGTATTATTAAGCACATCATGTCATCCAGTGTCCCTGTCAGGCCTTGGACTCGTGCTAAGCCACTTTTTCTATTTTCTGCATCATGCTGTGCTGCTGTCATCATGTGTCCATAATCTTCAGAGAATGGAACAGGGAGGGAAAGAAATAACAAACAGTCCACTTTTCCCAAGCCTGCCTGTGCCGTGTACGTTGTTTAAAAGAGATAAACCGTTCAGAAACCTGACGACGCCATGGAAACATGCACATATTTATTCATACGAGGGCGGCGAGGGGTAACAAAGGATCAAAAAGTGCAATGAAGCACCTTTTCACAACAAGTATAGTGCGCTGCACACCGAGTTTAAATTATTGACTTGAGCAGCACTGAAATAATGTGGCTACATGACGTATGTATAATGAGTTCGTGTTTATGAATAAATTGCGTGGCGCGCTTGTGTATTTACGGTGATTTGCACAGCTTGCTTCCGAAACAGGGTGTGCCATATCTGGACGAGTTCTACCTATAGATTCAGCTGTTTTTCCTGTAGAATTCACAACATTCATGCGCCCCACCTGTCAGTCAAAGCCCTTTATGTATTAATTTTTTTAATTTCCTTTTTTTGTCGTTGAAGTGTAACTTACAATAGAAGGTAGCAGTTAAGTGGGAGCTCTTGCTTTTCATACTTTCATCTTTCTCATATTATTAAGGAAAAGAAAAAAGGAAAAAGTGCCAGTGAGAAAAATGCAGCGTTCCGTGTGTGCCAGGAGGATTATTCTCTCAAAGGATCGAAAAGACTCCTGGTGTTCAGAGGCAGCAAATGGAAAAGCTTTCATGAAATGAGTAGGGGTTTAATAGCTATTGTGTGGCAGTTAAGAGGGGGGGAAATGTTTATTTGTACCGAAATGTCATAGATGCTATTGTACATTGCTGTGCATTTTCAGAGGGCTAAATTGTGTTGTCATTGGACAGAAGCGGGCTGCATCATCAGCTGCTTTTCTACTGCAGGTTTTTTTTTTTTTTCCTACAGGAGCCAGAGAGGAATGCAGGTCCTATCAGTCTGTTCTGCTGTCACACAGTGTCTATCCAGAGAAAGAAACCCCCCACGCCCTCTTCATACACAGACACACAGAACCAACCGAGAATAGACATCACATCAGCACTGAGGTGGTAAATCGCCCTTCAGAAGCCTTCCTCAAGGGAGTCAGCAGTTCAGCATTTATCGAACCACTATCTGATTACTAAAAGGCTGTCCTCAGTTATAAATGAACCCACAACATGTGTGTGGTATTGGTAACGTTGGGGCCTGGGGAGCAAAAGCCATTATGGGTTGCTGTGAATCAGTTTAGGCCAGAGGAGCGGTCAGAGCACAGCTGCCACTTGCCAGTCAGTTCGTTTATTGTTGTTATTGTAGTCGGTGGATGTGATACCTGTGCGTGAGACGAGAGGGCCGCGGCTGAAGGAAGCTAAACGCTATGGATTCAAGTGGCTCGAAAGCACCGGCAAGTGAAAGGCTGCAGAAGAGCGGCTGTTCCCAGGATGAATGTCTCAAAAAAATGTTGAGTTTGAAAAAAAAAGAGTATGTTTCAGTGAACACTTGACCTAACACTCTCGGCGAGACAGCGTGGGGACTACAATAAAGAAGTGGAGCCAGTGTATTTCCAGTACTCCAGAGGTACGCAGTGTTTAATTCTAGAAAATTCGGCCTTCAAATGATGCGAGGATCATTGTGACAAAATGCTGCTTTTACCAATTTTGTGACCAACCATAACCTAGGTCTCCAAAGAAACGGTTTTCCCAGATTTAATGGGAGCAAAACCCTGCAGCCATATCCCAAAATTGATTGGAATGACAGTTATTTTGTGCACAGGAAGAATGGAAACAATAAAACGGTATCTAAGCTGGAACCTGTCTGAATCAGGTGAAAGACAAACAGTTGCATAACAGGTCCTCTGAATGATTGATTATTTAAGTACCGTGGGTCATTTAGGGATTTTTCTGTGATTTGAAGGCAGCAGAGATATAACCAACACAGACCAATGACACCAGTAAGTTATCATCGCTGTAAGGATTCATTCCATACGATTATTATGAATTAGACTTGAATTTGTCAAGCAAATTAGCAAGAAAAAACCCCCATGTGAAATATAACCAGGTAGTAGGTTGAGGCAAGCATGTTAGTGTAACAGATTAGTCCATATTGTTTCATTTTAGTTCACAGTTCAAGGTTTCTTGATTAGTACCCATGGGCAAATTTGTTGTGCACAATACAGCAATGCAGGAACATGTGTGAAGTGTGGAGTCTTAATAACCTTTGAATACACCCGTGTAGTGTTTGCACCGTAGTGGCCTCGGTTTTGTTCTTGTTTCATGTCCCAAACTCCCGTACACACCACATAAGTACTTCCAGAGAGACTGCGTGCAAGTAGAACAACACTGCTGCCTTTGATCCAGCTTTGAGATTTGCTCTCCCATCCATGATGGGCCAAGCCCCCGCACGACCTGTTTCATCCACCCTGAGCCCACGTGCAGCATTATCCCGCTGATTAATTAAAACCATCCACCATTCATCAATGGAACACTGGCCTGTAATTGTTGTTGTGCAGACAGATATAAATACTTGGGGAGCTGGACACTAGAAGTTCATTTGCTTATTACAAGTTGCTGAGAGAGGGGGGAAATCAATGCTTGAGGAGAATACATGTTTTTTTCTTATCAGGGCATTTAAACACAGTCTGCTTTAATACAATACTGTAGAACACATGCAGCTATGCAGCAATAAGCGAGGCAGCTGAGCACAATGGTAGTGAAACAAAACTAATTACAGTGACAAGTGAGGCAGGCGCCAGGTCTGTCAACACAGGGGGAGGATGCTACATCTCCCATAGGCAGGACCCTTAGGGACAGCTGACGGATACTCTAATTTTCTTTTCTGTGAAGAGCTCGGAGGTGGCCGAGGCACGGCAGACAAATTGTCTGTGACGTGTTGATTGAACAAATCATGAACTTTGTGCGACTTGGCAAAATTGGATTCAGTTGACAGATACAATCACCTGCCCGGGCAGCACTCTGATGTCTGGCCATGGACTCACATGTGTAATTAATGAACAGCTCTGCTAATTACTCCTCAGCAGACACAGGGATAACAAAAGCAACTGAAGGTCAGGGATGTCTAATAACTCACATTTTGTGCGAGAAGAGCTGTTGTGCCTTGTTAACAAATACAACACTTCACACGGTGACTAATGCCACCCCTTAAACTGAAATTATCGCGAAATTCAATAGTTCTCTTATTAATTGTGCATCAAAACAATATTTTTTGATGGCGTTATTAAAGAGCAGCGTATGCACTCAAAGATACACTCTGGAGTAAAGTAAAAACACACACTCTGACATTTTAGGCATATCTCCCCACATGTACAACCTCATGTCTGACCGGAGTTAACCTCCAAAGGCTCTTAGGCTCTTACGCTTGTTGCTCTGTGCCATTCAGACCAGCATCAGACATGACCTTTAACGTCGGCCGGTTCAAGGACGAAATGTCACCGATCAAACAAAAAAACAATCCAAACAAATGTGCGCGCTTGTCTAAAAATCTCAGCATAAACACTGTCCTTTAAATAAATAATAATAATAATAAAAAAGCACATTTGTATTTGTAGAGTTTCATCATGTTACGTGACAGACAATGAGCACTTGGAGTGTTCGGAAGAAATGGAAACGATCTCCAATTCCAATTCCAACACAACGAGGTTATGTGTTATGACTGAAACTCCAGAAGATACTCAGTATATGTTATGGTAAGACTGTCTTCTTCACAACGGATCGCATTTGAAATAACGTTCCACATGTTATTCGTGTCATATTATACATTTCAAATGATAATTATCTGTAAATCTCATGAATTTATGACACAAGATAGGTTTTATGTACACCAAAATATAATTTATCATATCGTTATTTATCCTTTATTTTATTTATTTTGAGATACAAGATCTCGTCTTCCAAGAATTCATATCATAAGCCTCTTCGTTTAGCATTCAGTAATCAAAACTCAATAAATAACATGCGAAGCTGGAGCAAATAGAAATCAATTTGACCTAATAAAGGCATAAAGAAATAGTTTATTGTAATATTTGAAAATGCTGGGGCCAAAAAGTCTGACACATGCTTTTATAAAATAAACGCTGCAGTGAAAGTGAGTCATTTCTAGGCCTTTGCTTACAGAATAGTTCTGCTGCTGGGGATAGACTCGTCTTCACTTTTGAAATATTGACTGATAAATTTAAGGAAGCAACATTTTTCTCAAACGGATATATTGCATTTTATGGGAGAGGTCTTCAATTATTTAGTCACCCAGTGGCAGAAACTTCAGAGTCTGAAGTGATGGAAATCTAATATCTGTATCACATCCATCAAGCCTTGAGGGAAGTTATTCAAACGGAAGATTTGCTTGTGAGAGATGAGCACACACACACACACACTCCTCTCACCACGAACACCAAAATTTAATTTGAAAATGGGCAGCAGGATTATTCCCATTATCCTGCTCCCAGACACTCATTTTTAAATGACAGACAGAAATATGCAAGTGGCAAGTGGCTGTGATTATATTGGGAGCACGGAAAGGTTTTTTTTTCCTTTTTTTCCTGTCCTTTAAATGTTAGTGGTGTTTTTTTTTTTATAGACGGTATGATTGGACACTGCATGGGAGTTTAATCAACCAGCTCTTAATTTTCACATTAACACATCAGAATAACACACAACAGGAATAAGAAGGCGGTTCATTAATGGTGTGATGATTGGTGTGATCCCCCCCAACACCACCGACTGTGCTGTGAATACATGTCTGCACATGTCCTTTATTTATGTAACATGCACAATTAAAGGTGCACTGTGCAACTTTAATATCAGGCAGAAAAGCTATTAATTTTATGATTTAATTCATAGTTAAGGATCAGATGATTCAGTGTGTGATATTTAGTGACATCTAACAGTGGAGGTGTTGAAGATAAATGTGGAAGTTCCTTGTTGGAGTCGGTGTTTGTTTTGTCTGTTCTGGATTTGAATAAAGCAGAAATGAACTCCAGTCCGCTCTCAAACATAAATGATGGTAATGCACTTCATATACTGGACGCCATGAAATTGGAAAAAGAAGATGAAGTTCGTTCTGAGCTGCTGTAGAAACATGGCGGCCTCTGCTCTTTCTGTAGATGCAAACCGCTCATTCTAAGGCAATCAAAACGCGATTCTCTTTCTTTTTTTTTTGCGCAACATTTTGCTCATATGTGACCTGTGACAAGGATTATGAGTTGGCATTTTATATGTTATTAAAGATCCCAAAGTAATAACGGTGGGAAGCGGTGGTACAGAGGATATGGAGATATGAAACTAAACTGGGATCAAAACACACAGAAACGAAGGCAAAAACTGTGACAATAACAGATTGTGTGTGTTGCAAAAAAAGATGTTTTAAATCCAGCAACTGTTGAGGGATCATAATCACTAGTGAAGCAAATATCTCTTTTCAGCTTCTTTTCTTGTTGACTCTAATGAATCATCTAGTGCATCACATTTTCAAGGTTATTCACCAGAAAGAAATGGGACAAGAACACCGCTGGGATTCAAACAAAGCAACAGCAGGAGTTTAGCCACTAAGGACTAGCTTGTCACTTGATAAAAGATGGTCTAATTATAATTTTGGGCTTTTGTTGGACTTTGTTTGTCACTTTATCAGATTTCAATTAATGCGGGGGAGTAAAAATATAGGGAACAGCAGCTCCTCTGCGTTGCTTAAGCTTGTACATGTTTTCCTTTTTCATCTCTTTCGTTCGCTACTTTGGAGAAAGGTATAAACAACTTTGCTGTGTGATGGTGTGAGATGAGGCGCCATCATTTAGCTGATACATGCAGAGACTTAACCTGTGATAACGGTGCTTTGGTGCTGCTGACAATACCTGGATGTCCCTTTCACCTCTCTGCATTGCTGTCAAACCCATAATAACAGTAACGAACGCCCTCTCAGGTGCTATAATACCATACCAAAAGCCGTTATCTCTCCACGGTCTTATCATCTTCCAGCAGCCCTACCGTGGAATATATGCCTCCAGGGGGAAAAAATGGACTCATGCAAGTAAGGCAACTTATTATCAAGTGAAATCATTGCCGCCCACTCGGTGAACAGGAGGTGTCAATATGGAGTCTAGAGGAAGCAGTATCTTGATGGAGCGTCTTGGTTTTAGAGGTGATGCGTATGTCTAATGTGAGGTAAGGTAATGCGAGTGCGAGCAGGGTTCCGGGTACCCTAAGAATTCATCATTTTATGTAAAGGAGTGACTGTTATGGGTACAGCCACTCTGCTGCTCCAGCACGGAATGACATCCTCAGAGAAGCTAAAGGGGAATTCAGTAATCAAGGCATGCTCATTTTTTTAAGTTAGGCAGCACTAGACTGGACTGATGGCTGCTGGGAGACACTGGAGTCCACAGTACTGCTGGGGTTGCAGTATTGCCTATAGTGTAATGATATAATTGGATTCAGTACCAGCTTCCTCATAGTAAGCTCTGATTTGGTGACTGAGATGATTTCTTGACATGTAGCCTGAAAGACTGAACGGTGAATTATCATTGTTAAAGTAAAATGTATTTTGATGCTTTGGCAACATCAGCATTTTCAGTTTGCGCATGAAAGATCTGAGTAGAAACACTGAAAATTAAGAAAAAAAAAGTTGCTGTGTCGATAAAAGGTAAACGCAGTGGAATTGAACCAATCATTCTGCATGTGGACAAGGAAGGAAACTACAACAATCACTTGAAATAATCCAACAAAATAATACATAATAAAAGAAACAGATGTACCATATTAGGAGCTGCAGAAAGAAGTGTTAGACAAAGGCTTCGACAAACTGTGGAAGAGTTTGAAACGACGCTACATGATCCAGACCAGATGTTCGATTTGGGTCGCGGACACGGAGTCCGCCATGTTCCTATAGCGGCTCAGAACAGACTTTTCTCTGTTTTACGGCAGGTGGCATCAAGCGTTAAGGTACATTACTCTCAGTGCGGACCAGAGTTAGTATCCCTTTAACTGAAAACTAAACCCACCACACGTTTTTAGGTATTCATGTAGGTTAAGCTGGGAAACACTGACTTGACATTTAGATTTGGACGTACACACCCGTCCAATAACTGACTTCCCTTCGAGACTCATCTTCTCTGTGAAATGTCACAGCCGTTGAAGCAAGGGTTAAATGAAAACTAGGCAGCTTTTCAACCAATTTAACATGGATTAACATAGTCCTTTGACTGACAGATCACTGCGTCTGTGCTCACTGTAATGTAATGGTCGGTGTGTCCCTTATTTAGATTGACATTGAGACTGTATTGATCCCCAATCTTATATTAGCTAAGTGACCGGTTCAAATCAGAAGATACTAGTGACCATCCACCTTCCCTATAACGCAGTCTCAAAATGCTTTCAATCATTGCTGTCGCATCCTTTAGTGTTTGTCCTGTGCGTGACAGATTTAGCCGTCAGAAATAGTGACATTTGGATCCATTTTAGCAGTAACTGCAGCTCATTGATTGATAACTGTTTTGATTGACGTGCTGCGAGACACTAATTGGGAGCTTCTGGTGTTATCAAAGAAATTAGCAGTTGTGGGGGGGGGGGGTTCACTGTAATCTATTGGTTCAAAAGAAGTGGTCAGGAGGAAGCACGAGGTCCAGGAGACAGACACGTTGAAACACTGCCTCTTCTTGTTTGGCGTCACCTTTTATCAGTAGTCCACATGGCTGTCTACTGATAAACGCAACTGAAAGGGGTGCCAGTGATCCTCATGCCACTTTGGGGTCTTCAGGGGTATAAAAAGATACTTGTTTATGACCAGTGTCTTAAAGAAGACTAAAGTCAATTGGACATGCGTTTGTTGAATGACCTGGCTATTAGTTATCATTATTTTCAGTTAGATATTACATAACTAACAGGTGGCACAGACGATACAAGAGACCTGCCAGGTGTTAAAAAAGCCCATAAAAGCATATGAATATCTTTATTATTTTATACATGATCAAGGCCTGATTAACCTGTAACCCCATTTGAACCCTTTTTCTCTCTGTGTAATGTGTACAGGTTGTCTATGTTAGATTAAAAAAAACTTGATCCCAAAGTTACAGTAATAAGAAAGGTCTTTAAACTAGCTTTTGATGCAGGAGCCCTCTTTAAAACAAAGGTTTTGTGTTGTGTCAGCTGATCTTCTGACAGTGTGCAGTACATTTAAAGTTAACTGGCTCAAATAAAACCAGAGATTTAGAATTGGGCAATTGCCTTGTTATAATCCAGGCTTGTGGAGCATATAAAAGCTAGTATATAAAAGCTAGTTGTGTTACAGAACTATATATATATAAAAAAAGTTCATTTGAATTCCTTCGCTGTGCTACATGCCACCATAACTGATATTTTCCATGCCTGTAAGCGCCATCTCCTAGTGTTTAACTGCACTTTTGTTTTGATAAAAAGCAGCAGCTTCCTCTTTGTCGCCGTTGCAGCTGAACAGTACCAGTGTGGCTTGAACTAAGGACTACAGCCACCTGGCTGAAAGTGCGTCAGTCTGTCATGTGCGGCTTGTTTCCTCACATTGTGCTGCTGCTCACAGGCATCGTTCACAGTGTTAATTTCTAAATATGTCACCCCTCAGGGGAGCAAATGTGAGAGGTAGTTAAGACTTGCCTATCCAAACCTAACTATGTCATCCCTGTGGCTGATCATGAGTGTGGGGTGGCTTTCAGCAGCATCCTGTGCAAGTGTTACTTGGGTTCCAAGTATCTTTGTGAACAGTATGTCTTTAAGTTTGATAGGGTTATTCTGGAAAGGATCGGCAGGTGAAGGCTTGGATCTCCACAACCACCGATTCAACACACAAAGGGACAACCACAAGATGTCCACAGACCACACAATTCCAAACGTGTAAATTGTTTCCTTCATTGTTTTTTCCACAACTTACATTTAAATAAAATCTGAAGTGTTTACATCAGGAACAGAGCAGGCAAGAAGTTTTAAAGGCAGCTTCTCTTAGCTCTTGCCATCATCGCTAAGTTAGCTTGGAGCTTTACAGCAATTCTGTGTTCTGCTGCACATGCATGTTAGAACATGTATGTAAAATTAGAAATTAGGTAAAGCATCACCAGCATATATCCTGAATGGTGACAGTATAATGTATGGCTTCATCACCCATACTAATTTGAACCAATCCTTGCTCATTGATCATTTTCACTGTTCCCATTGTCCCCCAAAACTGTGAAAGTCAAATGATTGTTGTTGGGTCTTAAAGTGCACTACATTACAACTACGACATGAGACATCTCGTGATTTGAACGCAAGGTTTTTTTTTTCTCATGGCAGTACATCATAAAGGACACAACAGACTGAACTGTGGATTTTAACAATTCACCAAGTTTCAAAACTAACAAATTCAGTAACTGTACAGGATGTCACTAAAACCAAGCACGCCTTAACATGTCACACATTTATTTAAGATCAATTTAAGAATATCAAGATGTATTTCTATAAAATTACATTCAAACACAAATGTAGCGATTAGCAAAATGAAACACCACAGCAACTGGCGAACAGTGCAAATGTACAATAATAACAATGCTAGCATTCAGACGTTGACACACATTCAAGTTTTTTGTCAAATGCTCTATGGATGTTGATGTACATTAATTGCGATAAGAGACTTTTTAACCTTATTTTAAAATATGCACTAGTCTGTTCAGACTTGTGTCATTCCTGTAAACATTCCTGCTGCATAAATTAAAGAGATGAGATACCCTCTGTAATTAAACGAAGCAGCTACAATAACTTATTCATATGGCAGGATATTCCCACTGTCGAACATTGATATATATACAGTACATAGTGAAATTCAGACCATTTTAAAAATCTATTTCAAATCACTTTTTTCGAACCTTATGTACAATTATTGCAAATGCAGTCCTAAAGTCCTACGTTTGGGATGATCTCAAGGATTAGCAAACTTTTTACATCAATGCCCAGTCGTGTAAAACAGTTAGAAATGTAAATAAAGATCTGATGTTAACAGTGTAATTGTGCTTCAGTCTAAATCATCTAGCCATATTCAGACATGAGCGCAAATATGTAGAGTTCATTTTATAAATAAGCCTCCGTGGGAGTGTTTAGCCTTAGAGATGGGAGTTTCTTCGTATCTCTAAGGTAGGAAAAACAAGGAAGCCAGAGGTCAGATAGAAAAACAGACACATGCAGGTGAAGGTAATAATTGGCACATATTTTGGTGTGCCAGGTATTACCTTGATGAGAGACAGGGCAGAATGAGTGTACACAGCGCACAGGGTTGGACAGCCGGGGGCCGCGATTATTGTCTGACCTCATATAATGTTACGGAACAGGTCTTTGCTGAAGCAGGAGGGAAAAAATGCAGCCCCACAATCCTTCACATTGTTCTAGCCCCTCCTCCTCCCCTTACTGCTGATCCTTGACCATCTCTGTTGCCCTGACCCTGATCACAACTTGTGTGAGGGGATGATGTTACAGGAAGCCTGATGCACCCGGTGAGATAGAGCTACTCCATGGTGACAGCTCCTTCTTCACCTCCTCTTTGACTGGTTGCCTAAAGGAGGAGAAGGGAGGGATGCAGGGTGGATAGAGCCACAAAAGGGGAGAAGAGAAGGGCAGATTTCAACAATTTAATAAACAGCCAAGATTACAAGTGGCATCATTTGACTGTAATTACATAATCTGTTGCGTCTCTCTTGTTTTGAATATGGCAGATAGGAGAAGGAGATAATTTTTCAGGGAAGAGGTGTCTGCATTTTTAGGTGAGAGATGTTGAGAAAGCGTGAAACTGTTGCTCAAGCGTGGTGTGCAACTTTATCCAACTTAAAAAAAGGTAAATAATTGTTGAATCCTTTGTCAATTTGGTATAGTAACTTCGATTTTGAACATACTCCACAGTCTTCATTTCTGTAAAAGGAAGGAGGTCTGTGTTTTTTGTTTGTTATACTCTTCCCTACCTACCAGGATTTCCTTTTCACATTTACCGTAGCGAGCTACAGTGACAGTCCAGTGACACACTGCTGCACCTCCTTCACCTACTTTAGTTGCATGGAAACATATCACGAATCTGTTATCATGTGAAATCAGACTTGCTGACACGGATTGGGCAGAAAAATGTAATTTTTCCATCATCTCAACATGGCGGCACCGGGTTTCCTCCTTCTTTTCTCCGGCTGAGTGGGTGGCCCACTTAGCTACGCATACACCTCCGTCCGTCTTTCTTCAGTCAGGAACGTCTCCGTCAGGAACGTCTCCGTCAGATAGTGAGCCCAAAGGGCACCCTGCCTGAGTGTGTGGTTAGTGTTCTCTCTCCTACAGCCAGACTCCACCAAGCAGAAAATATTAGGGATAATTACCCTTGACGGTCAGCAGAAGCGGCATTCAAGTGTAAATAAATTGGAAAAGGAGGATGAAGAAAAAAGGAACTTCAGGCAAGGGGAACATACCAATAAAAGCTATGGAAACTGACAGTAAAACTGGGTTATGTTGTTTGCGATGCCATATGTGCCCACTTATTGCCTTTTAAGCTAATCTTCTATTAAGTGACTTCCTTGTGAGTCCGTAGAGGTCTGACACTTTCCAGACCTCAAAAGTACAACATACACAGGAAGATGTGGTGGCTTTGACTGACCATTAAGGCTTATTACAGGCTTTATGGTAAGGGTAGCCAGGATAAGAGCTGGAGGTAATCACTCATCAAATGCAATTAAGATGCATGAGAGCATGGAGAGATGCTATCGCCCAAACTAAAAGCATCAGAGCAATTGATCAGGCCATCTTTCCTGCTTTGACTCAAGTTTTACGTTAAGCTATTATATAAAGATCTAAAACTGACATAATAATAAATATGTGGCCACAACATGGATGGACTAACTCGGGCAATTCTAGGAGGATTCAACCACTTTCACTTTGGCAAACTTCAATTCAAATTAGAACAAGTCAGGACTTAACTACGATACTGTTAAGATGTTATCTCTATCTTTTATCCATATTCTTATCAGCCTGGTTCTTTTTCTTTAATGCTCTTACTGGTTCTTTCTTCATTACTGAAGATGTTTTATTATTACTATTATAATTTTTAAAAAGAATTAATTCAGACCAAGTTTTGAATTGACTTATATTTTAAATATAACTAAATAGCAGCAACAGTAAAGTCACTATATGCACTCAATAATGACTCACTGGAAACAAACTGAAAAAGTCAGTAAAATAATATTCCTGACATCAACATCGCCTACTAGAATGGAGAACACAGACATCGTTCAGTAAACCCCTGCCCTTCCCTGTCCTTCTGTGGTTCACTGCCTGCAGGTCTGCTGATACAGGGGAAAGGAGGGGCTGCCGTCTCAGCCGTTATATTTACAGGAATTTGCCAAATTTTTACGATTTGTGGTGAACGAAGATAAACAGGCTACATCAACGTCTTTTATTTTCATTTCCTAATAAGCCGCCATGAGCTCAACAAGCAAACAAACAGCAACCACAGCTGTGGATAAAACAGACCGAAATGTTGCTTTTCTATATTACCTTCCTTTCAGCGGTTGGCGGTCTCTCTCTTAACACAGTCTCACTCTCACCATTACTGGTAAACAGATACTTACAATATGTTTTTCTCACCTTTTGTTTAAAGAGTAAAGCTCTTTAAAAAAATCACATTTAAAGTAACAGCTGTTGTGAAGTGTTTTCTTTGACTAAAAACACACAGTCCAGAGACATTAACATTCAACCTGCCTCTATGTGGAACCCATCCATTCACCTATGTTTAGGACATGAAACCAGCCTTTTTCTTCTCAGAACAATATACAACATCCTCTAATGTTCAAGAAGTTCAAAATCTTGACCTTCATTGCGCAAACACTAGGGCAACTGTAACTGAACCAATGAGAGTATGAGTGAGTATGAACTGTTTTTACTTTATGTAATCTGACAAGTGAGGGTCAACAATAGCAACACACTGGGGATCCAATATACACAAAGCTGATATTTAAGAGTTGGCAGATTTTGTTACAGGCTTCCAGTTAAACTGCTGAAATCTCGTCATGTAATGGAAGACGTGAACTCAAGGCAAAATAGAGTATGATTAGTCATCTTACAGTCATCTTTGTCTAGTTATTTTTATTGTGTATCTGCTAAAGTAATTCTGGTAAATCCTTTTTGTAACAAACAGGAAAATGGTAATAT
>JAPQRN010000014.1:2859654-2889198 GCA_037367275.1 Coranthus polyacanthus
TCTTTTATTTATACACGTGCAAAGTGCCTGTGGCAACTGTAAGACCACTTAACGTGGCAGTCATAAGGGAGCCCCCCCCCCCCTCCCACTGAACACCGCTTTCATAATGATGTACTGCAGGTTGATTGACGGGTTGATAAATGACGTCTGCCAATTTGACTTGAGTGTATGAAGACAAAATCATACATGTGGAAAAAAGTAGTCAAGTTCTACAAAAAATGACTAAATATGGTTGATTAATTAGGGATTGTTAGTTTGAATTTATTTTAATTTAATGAAAGGAAAGCTCCTTGAGATGCAGCATCTCATTTTCGAGTTACACGTGGCAGAGAACTCGGTCGCCGACGCACCCCCAGACCAGAGCTGATGCACAAGAAAAAAATGAGTTAAAAAGCCCAAATAATACATCACTTCGCTGATTATAAAGTGCAATCAAATCAGAAAATTTAAGATTAAATGCAAACCCAAAATAAAAAGCATAAAAGGTTTTTAAAGATGAGAAAATAAAGATGACCCGAAGCTATGAAAAGCGGTAATACAGCAGCGTGGTATATTGATTTCCACCAAAACACTTAAAATGTGCAGTTTGTTTCAGCTGTTTTCCAAAAGATGCTGTTCTGTGCTACAAGACAGTAATCACCAATGTAAACAGAACAGAACAAAATCCTCTTTAATGAGCACCACAGCCTTAGAATAAACTTCGCTTTGCAGGAAATAAAGAAAGATGACTAGAGGACTAGAAATAACGATTGCTAAAGGAAAAGGTAGAAATACGAACAATAATTTAAGAAAAGCTGGAAGTAGGAAATTATAAAACGTAATGTTTTTTTGTTTTGCTGGAGTTCAATTAGTAAATTTGAGCAAATATATTCTAATTATTTTACGCTTGATACACACAAATACCACCCGTTTTGAAGCGACTACTGCTCAGCTGCAGCTCGGGCCTCAACCTTTCCAAAGCTACCACACTATTCATTTGATCCGTGCTTCCGTGAGTCAAAGGGCGAACACTAACCTTTCACAATGACAGGACCGTGGGGGAATCATGACATAGACAGAGGATCATCTCCTGCTACAGCTCCAGGTTAAAGACACAAAACAAAAGCAGAGAAATCCTCACTCCGTCTATTTATCTATCAGTATTTTGAGTGTTCAGCTTCTTTCAAAGATATACTAGAAATGTTGAGGCAAGTGAAAAATAATAGAAAATATTCTCAACCCAAGGGCACGATTTTCATTTCATTGTGAATAAGAAAACATTTTATCACTCACGGCATCAAAAAGAAGGTAGAAATCAACAGCTTAGAGCTTTTACATCCAATCAGGGCCAACTACTGCTTCTCAGTGTCTAATTTTCTCAATTTAAATAACCAAATGGACTTCACATTTAGCCCACTCTGCACAAGAACTAATGACAGCATTAGCATCTCATCTCACGTCCTGTTTACACCTTGCATTAACATGCGTCTCAGGTGATCTTATCACACCTGGTATTAAAGTACATTTCCACATGCATGTTCAGTGACCACTTGTGTTCGGAGCTCACTTCCCCGCTCCATATGCAAATAATCATGTGCATCTCATGGGCGAGGATTTGAAAAAAAACACTGCAGCTCAACAAGCTTTCATTTATTTTCCTTTATTGTGGGTCCAGTACAGGTTTAAAAGGCTGGCTTTATAACATTTCTTTGCAAAAGCATCACAAATGAAGAAACCATCAGATGATACCAGATGTTATCACTAGCTAGGTCAGAAAAAAATAATTTAATTCACTAAGCCATTCAGAGGCTACCAGCAGCTACTGGAAACTTTTAAAGTGGAATGTTTTATTGCAGATATTCAATGCAGTTCAATGAGCTGACATTGTGAATCAGTCAATGTACCTTAAAGCTGCACGAGCTGAAATCAGGGAGAAAATACATCCCTTCATTCGAAATCATTCCAAATCAAAAGACTAAATATAAAGACAGATGACTTTTCCAAACTTCATCGGTAATTACAGCTGTCAATAGGTGTGGTCCCATAAATGCATTTAATGCCCTTTTTGAATTTTCACAATGGAAAATGTTTATGGAAACGGCAAAAACTGAAAAAAAGAAACTTCCCGTATTTCGCAAAAAAAAGTATTTTCGATTACTCAAAGTGTTTTTTTAAATGATCATAAGGTGAAATGGAAACATCTTTTTGGAATAAATTCTGACGTAGCTTGCATTTAACTCACGTGGTCGATCAGCTGACTGATCAGCTGATTGATCAGATATTCTGACAAAGTGTGAACACATGTCTGGTGCAACGGGTCATGTGGACAGATGAGGAGACTGAGTTACAGCCATTTGAGATGGAAAACAACAACAGAATGCTCTACTTCATCTACTCTGTTTATTAGAGCCATGTGCAACGTAGCCTACAGCGCCACCTGCTGACGACACAACACAGCCTGGTTTATTCACTCCAGATGATTATGGAAACACATAATTCACATTTCTGTTTGTGCGACTCATCAAAAGTTCGCTTCGCATTTGCGTGACGTTTTATGGAAACGCAGACCCACCTACCTGTCTGAAAAAACCTCCCATCATGGGGCAGATTTTCTACATCCCAAGAACACAGCCGAGAGTAGATGCAGAAGTCTCCCTTGTTGTCAGATCACTTGAATTACAATATGCTGAAAGGTAATTACGGAACTATTGTGCACTGAAGCTTTAAGTATCAATATGACAAGTTTTACCATTTCATTCGTTTCTTATTGGCTCTCGTGCATGACATACGCTTTAATGATGACTGGATCTTCAAGCACTCACAAAACATAAATGAAATTCAACTGGATTATGCGAACTGCGAATATTCTGTTTCCACACTTGGAGAAACAGAACAGTTTCAGATGTCTTCAAAATACTGTTGGCGCTTGAATGAGTGTGTGCTTTCACTTATGTGGAGGATGTGTGATAGGTGAATGTTGGTGAAATTTGAAAGTGACAAACATGGAGATTCAGAACATAAAAGGAACTTGTTCACAGACAACACGTCTATTTTCTGCCGACCTGATCTGAATATTCTCACTGTGGCTACATCACACCAGGGCTTAAAACAGAAAAAGTGTGCAATGTGCAAAAAAAAAAAAAACCCTCATAAACCTTGGAAAAATAGAATTTGAGTTCCATTTTTGTCATATATTACAGTAGTTTCTGGGAGTCACGGTTGGCAAAAACCTATACACTATTTTCTGTTAGGTTAAAAGAAATGTTTCTGTTGTGATTTGATTGCTATCATCGATTAAATCCTCAGACTGCTGGCCTTTGTGAAAAATACAGATACATGACTTGTGATTAATTTGGCTCTAACTGTGTAATAGCCAATTCAATCTTTGCTCGAGGTGAAATCAAAGAAAATTTCTGACAATGCAGAGTTACAAAACACTAAGAAAGGATGGAGTGCTGGAAATAATGTTGAAACAAATTGGTATTCTGTGATGTGAAGGTCATAAACTCTTAAGATTAAATGCACACCGCATTCTGGTTGTTGATTGATTGTGGCTATTTTTCTTCTGAGGGTGCTGACATCCTGTGCATTAACAACACACAGAGCTAAAAGAATCTAACAATTCCTCCATTTATAATAGTACTACTACGCTATACTCTACATGTTTTATAGCGTTTATAGATAATTTATACTGCATTCCTATGATATTTCAGAGGGTAATAAGGCAATTTATTCTCTGTCAAGTTACTTAACTTAAGAATTTAGCATATTAAGCATGTATTTCAACTACAATATAAAGCATTCCCTTAAATATGTAACACGGTTAAAAATATGTCTAAATGTAAAATGCTTAAAGCATATTCATGTGTGGTAATAGCATAAGATAAGCTACAGTGATGCCAAACAGTCACATTTAAGATGAAGAAAGTTGTATGAAATGCTCTGAAATGCTGCTTTTCCACCCTCAGTGGAGCTCAACTAAATTCGTAATGTTTTTTTGTTTCCATTACGTGAGAGCAGGGACCACCAGGTACTATCAGATATTATTTATAGTATCACTTTCACCGAGGTTCCAAGCGAGCTAAAGCCATACTAAACGTCACTACGTACGTGTCGCGATGCAGGACACCAAGCCAAGCTGGCGGGAAAACATCTCCAAAAAAACGTTGGCGCAAATTTTCAAGTAGGCTCCATTTTGATAAATTGACCACAAATTTTAAGTCTAAACAACTATATGCTCGCCTGAAAAAAATCTTAAAATAACACTGACGGTTGGTCAGTTTTTGTCGAATGTTGTTGTTGCCATTTCTATTTTTTTTATTTATCAACAGTAGTTTTAATTGACAATATAGATGTTTTAACTCACTGGCATTTTTTCGCCTTTAGAGTTGTTAATGAGATCGGGTTACATAAGCCATGCTGATAATTCCCATTGAGTGGCTTCTATGTGAACTTTGCAAACCAGTACGAGGACAGTGAGGTAACTTCTCACTCATCGGTGTGATGATACATTACAGTTTGGAGCTGAAGGGAACACTGGGAGCTGATAAAAATGCTATCCTCCATGTTTGCTCCATTTTAGCAAATCAGTCATGCATTTTCCAATTACAGCCCTACAGTCACCAGCCTATTCACAATCACCAGAGCAGAGACAAACAAGAAGATTAAGAATAAATGATATGACACACAATCATATGTCTAACTAGACCATGACAGAAATAACCAACACAGCCTGGCTCTTCATAAGAAAGAGGAAAATGGAAATCTTTTTAGAGACGGTGAGGGCAAAGTGGGAAAGATGCAAAAAGATTTGTGATGACGAGAGAAGTTGTTGTGATTGATTACATGTGATGTAGAGCAATTAAAAGAAATTAACAATTTGCATTTTAATAACATTATTATCATCAGTTAAATGAATTCATTAGTCTTGATTAGTTTGGTATCAGTATGACAAGTGCAGCTCAATAGAGCGTGATGACACTAATAGAAGGCAGAGGAATGCAACAGAGCTGAGACAGAGGGGGAGATGGCCACTTGTGGTGATGAAGGTATACGTATGGAGGTGAGAGGAAAGGGATCGGTCAAATCCATAGGAGCGTTTTCTGAATTAGCTCCCCTAACGGCAGCAGGAATAATACCATGAAATGTTACAGTTCAGGTTTAGGCACAAAAACAGCTTGGTTACATTTAGCTAAAGAATAAGGCTAGGGTTAAAATAAGTACTTTATTAAGATTAGAGGACCTTCATGGGCATGGGTACAAAAACAGTACGTGAACTAAAATGAGCTATGGGTGTATTTTCTACAGGAGAGTCTCTGAAGGTTGGACAACAAGTCAAATTACTCGACACCAGCCTAGTTTCCATCAGCATATTATTATGCACCGTTTCAAGTATTACATTAGAAAAGGTTGATGGACATGGGGAAATTCAAAAATTCTCTTGAAAGTTTCTGCCTTTTTCAAAAAAAGAGTTTACATGCTTAACAGGAGATGAAAACACTCTTTCCGAACAAGTTCTGATGAGGCGAATGTTTAAATAACAAAACTGATTATCCTTTTTCTGCTTCTAGAGAAGAGGAAAAAGAAAAAGAAGCTGTTTCCGGTGTCTTCCCACATATTCCACGTAAAACACAAAAACACGGCTGCAACGTGTGGACTGATGAGGAGACTAAAGACTTCATATAACGCCTGAGCACTCACAAATGTTACATATTGAACCTTTAACAAGCAAAATTGTTGACTAGTGGTCTAGCCTAAAGATGCATTGTGTAGGATTTAAAGACATCTAGCAATGGAGAAATTAACTGAACACTCCTGACCTCACCCTCCCCTTCCAAGCAGTAGGAGAACCTTCGTTGGCCACTAAAAACATGAAAACATGGTGGTACAACAATGGCGGACTCTGTGGAAGAGGATCATCTCCCCGTGTAGATATAAAGGGCTCATTCTAAGAGCATCGATTCTTATTTTCAGGTGATTCTACAATAATGTAAACATAATTATGGATACCATTCCATTTCTGCAAAGAGATTCCCCTAAATCTTACACACTGCACCTTTAAGTCTGATTAAGTACTTTCATGTAGTTCTGATGTAAATTAACTTTCTCACCTTTGAACATTTACATATATAAAAATGGAGTAGCTTCACGTTTAGCATTAATTAAACAAACAAAATAAACTGCTAAAAGGTCTGCTTGAACTTGTAAATGAATGTAAATTGTATATCCAATTTTGCACTCTCCAGGGGAAGAAAACCACATTTTCTTTAATTTATGGCATATCCCATTTGCACTTAATAATTAGCACATTTACTTATTACAGCTCTCGTGTGAAATCGTCTTGTACTGTACACGTTCTCATATAGACAATATGTTCGATGGGAAATGGTGGTTTTTACTTAGAGTATAGCTTTTATGTCTCATCCTCTGTGTCTCACTTCGTCTCAAAGAACGAAAGAATTTCCAGTTGTGACATGACCATTCAACCTAAGGACAAACATTTATTCTTGTAATGCTGAGCGAGTATTGGTGCGTCCCCAGTGCCCGGACTTAGGTAATTAATTAAGTCAAAGGAAGGCTGCGCTAATTCTCTTTACTGATTATCATCAATTAATTAATGCTTACATGGCAAGATAAGACAACAGTAGCCCCTGTATGGAGTAATAAACCCAACGATTATTCAGTCAAAGCCTGGAACAACTGAAAATACTATTCCTACTCCTGGGAACTGCATAAACAGTCCAATCTGTCTGGGCTGCAGCACAGTGTGTGGTGCCTGCATGAGCTATTATGTGTGTGTCTGTAGGTCGGTTTTGTGTGCAGCTAGCCCAGCTAGTTTGGTCTGACCACCTGTAATTCATCAAGCTGAAAGGGATACTTGTTTTCTGCTTAATTTTACCTGAAATGATGATGATGATGGTGATGATGATGATCAAGTTCAATTATGCTCTTTTCAAACAATGGCTCCTTCAAATCTGTGCAAAAAAAACCACCACTGGACGAATATATTAACTGCTTATTAATGAGGAAGTAGTGTTATAAAACCCTGGAGGGAAGATACCACTAACATTTGGCTGCATTACCCACAATGTGTGCCTTCGTTCTGTTTGAAAACGTCTGGATACGGATTTCTGTGTTTATCTTTCTGACATTTCTGTCTGCTTTGTGTTGGCTGATCTGACCCTGAGCCTGGCTTAAAAGATACTACATCAAACTGGTTGGATGCACTACTCATTAAGCAGGTTATTGAAAGAGCCTGGGATTTGTTTCTCAGTGAATGTGTGTGATTCTGTGTGGATTACTGTATGTCTGCACATCCTTTATTGCCTGTGAAAGTGAGTATGTGTGGGTTCTTTCCTGCATGTATCCGCTGTTGGCTGTGTGGGTGGATGGCTATGTGATGTGTATCAGTAGTGACTGTCTGTGCAGAGAGGTCTTCCTCTAAAAGGCTTGTCTGCTCGGGAAGAAGTGCAAGACTGGGAATACCTTTCTTCCAAGATCAATAAACAGCTTAACCAAGTATTTCACAGCATGTTCCTGGGGGACCCTCAGCCACAGTGTGCATTCAGAAAACGGCCACTGCAGAAGCATGGTCAACTTTAAAAACCGTCAACTTCTCCGTAAATGGCAGAATTGATATACAGCAGTGAGATCTCCTTTCATTTGTGGGATTGGAAAAAGCGAGGCAGTCACTTCAAAGTAAATTGATTTCAAAGCCATCGGGAAATTGAATTGATATATTCAGTGAAATGTTCACAACTGGGGGGGAAATATCATGGCAAATCAGGCTAAAATTTCCTCTGAGGCTTTGTTGTGTTTGGATTTATTGCACCAAGTAGAGAGTATAATGATAAACAATGAATATAGCTTACCTGTAACGAGTAGGCATTTTGCGCTTTGTGTTTATATGATGTCTGCTTCTGGTAATCCAGCAGTACAAGTGAGAGCTGAACCATACAGATCAGCAAAAATACACAAGCTTCCCCGGGTTTGTTTTATACGAGCAGGTTATAATTTGGATGGGTGAATTCGACCCAAGAGCTGACAGGTGCTCTTAATGCACTGCTAATGGCAAAGCAGAGTGCCAGTTTGCAATTTTCTCCAAGCGACTGATGACTGGATTTCTCTCCCTGGTTTTGTGTTTCCTCAGGTAATTCAAATGATGAGTTTTTCTGGAAATACTTATAAACAAACTTGTGCAGGAGTAGGAGGACTAAGCTTCTGTCATGACACACGTTGGAATCCTCCATGTCTAAATGCGCCTTTAATGAGATCTGGTTTTCTTTCTCGCCTTGACAGCCTACCAATAATCAGGTTATTTCAAACCTATCCCTAAACCTCTGCATGCTTCAAATTAATGACTGTGTCTTTTCACCAGTCTCTGCTATATTCAACTGACTGTCAAATAGTCTAGCTAAGGGTGTCGAGGTTTTTCTTTTTTTTCAAGTCTCAGCGTTTAGTGGAAGTCAAAAACAGATTGTGACACATCTATAATTGCTGATTTATGCTTTGATAGACTTTAATTACCTTATGGATTGAACAGTTTTTAATAACGCTTCAGTATGGAGTGTCTTCCGAGGGAATTCCCTGAAAGATTCAATTAGAGTATAATAATCATGATGAATGGCATGTTAACTTAGTTTGACTTGATTTGGCCACCCTGAGGAGGAGGCAAGCAGAAGTCAGTGGAGAAAGTGTGACTGCAGACAATGACTAAGGACTGAAATAAAGAAAAAGTTAAATAAAAAAAGTGGTCCAGCTCTCTTGGAAGTACAAAGTGATTTCTTTATTCCTAATCCATAAATGACCAGCTTGGCTAATTAGGCGATGATTTAAAGGAGGGACCTTTCAACCCCAAAGACAGTTCATAATCACTGCAAAATCATTAGAGGGTGTGTGAAGCAAAGCAGATAGATAACAAGCTCTGCTTCCTCTCCCATTATAGCTGGCCTGAGTCCCAACAGTGGCGCCACTGCACAGAGTGCATCAGAAGCTTTGGAGGCCGCGGGTGACTTTGAAAGAACGCTCAACAAAGCCTTTTCCTTTACATGCATGGGAGTGAGCGTTGGCTTGTGCACCAAAAGTGCAATTTATAATCTATCTGACAACTTCCCCCAGCCGGCGCAAAAAAGCATCACTCATAGTAGCCGCGCTTTGCATATTGCGAGTCAAAAGCGTTTAATGGTGAGATGTAACTTCCCTCTCTTCCCATTGATCATGTGGCGGGCTGCGACTCCCATGAGCTGTGCGCATTAAGGCCAGTGACAAGCGGAAAACATTACAAATGAGCTTTAGCAAATTTGCAAGGCAGTGTCACCTCTTTGATGTATAGATAAGTGGATGGCGGCTTCTTTCTCTCTTTCCGTTAGTCCGCTTCGCTCTCTCCGGTTAGTTCTCTGCACTTCCATCTATCTGCACCTCTCTGTCTGCCACGCTTCTTCTTCTTCCTCTTCTTCCCCTCTTTCGCTTTTGGATTAAACAAAACCGATGCCTGTGAAAAGTCCCAGTGATGAACGCATCGTCGTTCTGATGAGGCTGAGGGTGAGCGTGTCATAAATCATGCCCTTGAGAGTGAGCCAGTGGGGGGAAATTGTACTATGATAAATATTGAGAGGTGGAATGAGCAATAGTTTTGTCACAATGCGGAGGCGCCTACATCCCCCTTGCCATGAAATGTGGCTTTGTGATTGGGTCCAGGCAAGGGCTGAGCAGAGAGCTGTAACTCAGGCAGCTACAGCTGAGGATGCTTTTTGAAGCCACATGCATTCATGACACAAAAGCGACTGATAAATTGTTATCCAAGCGGCGGATCTTATCCTTTTTTCACTGCTCTGCCAGACTTGGGAGACACGTAATTGAGAGAGAACATGCAAACAAAGCTAATGATTTTCCTCCCACTTTACATTTCTTTCCCTGAGGCTGTTGTCTGCCGAGCTGTGCTCATACATCTTTCACTAAGTACAGCTTGTGTGTCTCCTGACCCCCGTCACACACCACAATGCAGGGAAGTTAAAATGTCTACTTTTCCTGACAAAAATAGAAGACACTGTCTCCTCCATCCACTCATGATCTCCTTCTGTCTGGGACCTTATGCCGTGGATGAATTTGGTGTTGCGATTTACTGCGGGGTATTTTGCTCAGATAAAGAATATTTGCAGTGTGTGAGAGGACATAATATTGATGTAAAAATAACAATAGTGGATAAACTATGGTGAAGAAGAACTGAAGTTTGTCAGACATCTGCTTTTGAACAACAGGATCATAAAATGTCATAAAAGTGCTATATTTGCTTATATGTGAGTAAATATGCTGCATTTCACATAGACAGAAGATGAATAAATACAAACCTTCAATCATTTGTCAGAGGTCAGAAAAGAATGATTCATATAGACTACACTGGAGAGTTGAGTACAAACTCTAGTAGCATAGTTTCAAGCATTTTTGCAGATCGTGGTGCAAAAATGAGCAAAACAGCCACACTCATGTATGCTTTGGCACAGAGGTGCTTTGTGCAAATTGCTGATGACAGCATGCTAATGTGCAAAACTGTGTTAGCATGCTCATGTTTAACAGGTAATTTTTACTATGTTAACAATCTTAGGTCAGCATGTCAGCTATATTTACTGTATTTAACACAAAGAACAGCTGAGGAATGTCTAGTTTAGTCATACGCCTGAGGAAATGGAAAATTTTAAATAATGATGATGGTATTGGATGCCAAAAAATGAAAGGACCACCTATGTTATGGTAATTCTTCCCACTCCACATGTCAATGTAGAGACAGGTGACAAATTGAGGGAAAAAACCAACATAAAGAGCCAGATCCACAAAAGGATTGCACAGCTTCCGCGGCCACTAAACCGGTGCAAATAAAACAAACATGTAGCATATAATAACATGGTGCATCTGTTCCATTTGCATGTATGCAAATTAGGAAATATTCATACGTGTTCCCTTTCAATTCAAGCCTCATTGCATAAATCATCTAATTCACAAACACCCAGTGTGCATTGCCACATGCAGTTTGGCTGGTGCAAACTCTCCCTCTCTGTCTCTCTTTTTCTTCAAATATTTGACTTTGTGTGCCTTTAATGATATTCAATTAATATTTTATGATACCAAAAGGGCAAATCTTCAGTCAGACATTGGGGAGGTCAGGTGGGTCTGGGGCTTATCTTGGACTTTGAGCTACTTATGAATAAAAATGTCCTGGCAGCGCTGATGGAGATCAGGCTGCTTTATTGCAAACACTTACACCTAATAAACTTGGAGTGTAACAGCTTCGGAACACACAACATTTAATGGCCGTCAGATCCTGATCTGTTGATAATGAAGTTACTGCTGCTGTGTGATGCTACTGCCAGCTGTGAGTACCAAACACAACATTAGTACCAGTGTCACTGCAAAATTCCAGTTACCATTCAGTGAAGTCCGAAACAACATTATTTTAAGTTTCAGGCATTAATGGAACACATTTCAGAAATGGCTGTATAATCACAGTAATAGCTGTAGGCTACTTTGACTGACATTTCAATAAATTGTGTTATAGACACGAAAAACAAGAGAAGCAAAAGAAGAAAAATATGGGCACAAATGCAGGGCAATCAACTACGCTATTAGTGAGCGCAATCCATTCTTTGTGGATTTGTCCCAGAGTATTTTAGTTAGGTGTTGAGGTATTATGTGCTAAACAGCTCCAGTGTACCTTGGCATTGATTTTACAATTCTACATATGATTCACATCATTTTCAAACTCCCATTGAGTTTTTTTGTTTCATTTGTCTCCCGTCTGTATATCACCAATTTATAGCAGTCCATCCAAACAATAGCTGAGACGTTTGTCAGAGGAAAGAGAGGAAATATCAGGTGGTCGTATGATCTAATATAATTTAAAACAAAGCCCAGCGGTTATTTACCATGCCAGAAACCTTTCAGTGCAGAACATGTTTGTGAACAGTAGTAATTTACTCTTCCAAACCCTAAAATCAGCTGCAAATGAGTTGCAACTAGGACAGTGAAGTCGCTCCCATGTTTAGCGAGACTCTCAGTTTTTTCTCTCATTCAAATCATACTACATTTGCAACTCACTGAATAACATTACCCTCATTGGATTGATTTTCATCAACACTGTGTTTGTAATTTTGTTTTTTGCAGATTTTAGCTTGCATGTTTTATTTGTGAACCTATCCCACTGTCATTATTGGTGTTGACATTGCGCTGACTGAAGAATTCAGTCACAGTTTGGCACTCGGGTCTTTTTTAAGCTCAGCTTCAAAAGATACGAACTGACCACGCTGTTCACTTAGGAAGCCTTTCTCTACAGTGGTTCAGTCAGAGTTATCATCAAACTCCCCGGCCATCCATTAGGTAGAGCTTTAGGTCATAATTTCCAGTGGACAGTGTTTTGTGAACACATCTTTCTGTCAGCGGGTTTCAGTCAGGTGTGTATTTTCTCAGAACTGTGCGCTTCACATTTGAAGTGCTCTGAGTGTCTGAACCTTTACTGTGGGTTTCTGCAGACAAAACTTAAACAGTTGGCACATCATGTAAAAACAAAAGCAACTTGAAATGGATGCTATATCTGGACTACGTTTATGATTATTTCATGATCAGTGGGATTAACAGTTCTATTCAAAATTCAATCCCATCTCACAGAAATTACGTTCATATGCAAATCCGATGATGTTTTGTAAACGTAATGATGCCCTCGTAAGTGCTTTATTTAAGCTTGAAAAAAGATTGTTTCAAAGCTTTGTTTTTCAGTGTGATTGTTTTTTTTGGTATAAATGGCCACAAATTCAATATTTACTTGTCTGCATATTGTAATTCAAGTGATTTGACAGGACATGACACTTCTGCACCTCCTCTTGACTCTTTTTTCATCCTGTAGAATATCTACCACCACGATGCAATATTTTGGCCAATCATAGATATCTTCAGAGAGGCGGGTTAAATACGTGATTGAATTTAATTACCAATCACTGTTGCCTGACACCGAAGCAACATGACAGCTCCCACAACAGTGATATTTTGGCTTCACTTCTGCACAGTGGCATGAAACATCATCAGGTCATCTGAGCTTCATAGTTTTTTGATTTAGACAGAAAGGAGAGCGCTGCAGAAGGAAAGTGTGTATTTTCCAATTCTGGCATTTTTCACCTTGATTTCTGGTTCCTGCAGCTACGGAAGTTTTTTTTTTAATCACATATTTGCAGATGTTTTCTTATTAAAACTAGCCCTGACATCTTTCACTAAACAAGTGTTGTCAGTGCATGAACCTAACCATGAAAAGTTTGATAAAGTTGTCATTAAAACCACCTGTTATGACAGTTATGTTCAGGAGCAACATTTTTGTCACTTTGAAATTTCGTTCATTATTATTATGCTTAAACAAAATGTCATTTATATACACATATAAGAAAAACAACTATATGCCATTACAATGTACTTGTTTATGTTATAATATAATTTTCTTGAGACAGGGACGTCAAAATTTCTGAACATTTTTTCCTCAGTTCAGAAAAGTGACCGGTTTTATTTGCAGTCAGTCGTATTGTTTTGATTTTAGCCATCATTTGAGACAGTTAATTCTGCCTCACCAGTCATTAGCAAACCATGTCTGTCCTGGTATTGTCATTTTTAATCAACACAATGATGTTATTGAACAGGAGGAGTTTATGATTATTCCATGCTGTTTTAAACAAACCTTGTTGTTGTTGTTGTTTTTGTAACTCGACTTAAGTAACTGCGTGCTTACATCTCTCTCGACCATACACGTTGGGATTTGCATACATTTACGCTTAATCCTGCCTACAAACTTCTGATTGGCTCCTTTACTGCTTTCTGGTAGTTATGTTTCATAGCATAATGCAGTGGGAAAAAAAAACAACAAAAAAAGCACGGTACAAATTCCTCCCGTGTGAGTGTGCAAAGAGTTTTGTATCTTTTTGCTTTTCTGTCAGGACAAACTGCAACGTTATCAGTGTAGAAAACTAGATTTTACCTTTTTCCATTTTGTGAACTAACTCAGAATTGTAGGGGATAGAAGTTCTGATTATTAAATGTGAAACGATTTTTGCTGTAGCAGCCTGAGGTCCATAAGCAAACTCCTGGTAAGAGTATTCAGGATATTTTTATGTGTTGATACAATAAACATTTTAGTTCCAGGATCAAACGATGTTAAGACTCTACAAAGAGCTGAGTCGTCCCTGCTGTTCAATAAAGTTACTTTGCTATTGTTCACGCTACTGCTTGTTATTTGCTTTTTTTTTTTTCCCTCTTGGTCATTATGGGTTAATTTAGTAACAGTATTAATTACATTCAGCTAAAACTTTAATGCTGCTAAGTGTTAAGAGGTTGCATTCTAATGTTCCCTTCAGATTAAAAGTGTCATGTTTATGGAGTGTTGTGATCGTATCCTTTGATTCAAGTGTTTTGTTTGAGCAGATGTGCTACATTCACCTCGACACAGGAGCTTGTTATGTCTGTTCTAACTCATTCTTACACAAGCTCATAAATGTCTACTTGGGCGTTCACGCACAAACAGGCCTAGTACACACACTCAAACACACACGCTGTTGTTAAACATATGAACGCACGTGTGCGCAAGCTAGCACGCCTGTCTCTTTCATCAACAATTAAACATATGTCAGTGTGTGATTTCTGGCGTACTGTAAAGCTTTTTCACTGCAATGCAGAACACAATCTCACTGCGTATCACCCATATATAACAGGTAATTACTAAAAGTCTGAATTAAACTATAATTACCGCCATGACAAATGAGGACATCACAAGGATACTTCTAATAAAGACCAACAACCTGTTTGGAC
The DNA here is from genome assembly GCA_037367275.1 of Coranthus polyacanthus. Classification (NCBI taxonomy): domain Eukaryota; kingdom Metazoa; phylum Chordata; class Actinopteri; order Kurtiformes; family Apogonidae; genus Coranthus; species Coranthus polyacanthus. The sequence continues at coordinate 2,874,463 of JAPQRN010000014.1, forward strand.
TGCGTATTTTCCCAACAGGCATGGTTTCGTCAGATAGCTACACAATCCTCCGCAGCCACATCTCCTGCACGCAGCACTTATGTCAGTCTTTTAGTCGGCACGGGAGCAATCATACAGCTCGACGTGCTGGATTTGACCTGACAAAGGAGTCTTATTACCCTTCCATAATTGGAAACGCCTCACAAGGAGGGGGCGCAACATCATGATTCCATTTACAATATTTACAACTCAATAAACATTTCGTTTCATCCTCTGTCCTTCATGCCTGTGAATTCCAGATAACACAGAGGTTAAAGAGAACACTAAATATAAATTGGCTCAAAGCAGAGCATATGGAAGTGAGGACTGAAGGATCCCACTGCTTTACCTCCACATTACTGCCAAATGATATTGGGTGTGAGGCTTGAATTAGCGCTGAAATCAGGCGTGGGATACAATCAGGTGTTCGAGGGGTCTTGGAGCTCCGATGGACTCGGTGGAATAACTCTGGACTCCTGAAGACAGGCCATGTGCTTAATGCGTGTTTTCCTTCAAGGACCGATGCCATGCGCTGCTCTCAGATACGGCTAAGGCGTAATGCAGAGGCTGTGGGAGTTTACCAAAGGGGTTTTACGACTTGAAAGTCTTTATTGCTGTGAAACAGACAACTGCTGCTGATGCATGCGGAATTTCTCATCTTCACTTTGTTGCTGGATGGATTGCTCACATGCTTGTAAAAAGGCTAAACAGACTACACAATGTCAATCATGTCAAAATGCAGCTTCCAGTCTTAAAGCTGCACTCTACAAGTAAACACCAACAATGGAAATAAGGTGATGGTGTAGCTAATTGTTAACCGCTGGGTATGATACTAAAATATGTTTTCTAAACTCAGTATTAAGAGTTTGACCCAAAAACAACTGGTAAATACAGGTGAGAAATACATCCAAGCATTTTAATGTACTGGAGTAGAAGTAACATTTGGTTATTATTAAATCAGGTTGTAGTTTGTGTTGTAAAACCAATGCCTTAAAGACGTTTTCTTGGTACCATACATAGACAGAAGTAGAAGAAGTATCATCGTGCAGTAAAATGTTCCTCATCAGTGTTTTACTATTATATATAATGTTTTTGGATTATTTTACTGCTGTATTCATGTGTATGTTACATTTTACTGCTGTAGATGTTTAAGGTTGAGCTCATTTGATCTAGTTTTATTATACACTGTTGGGTACTTAAATCTACGGCAATGCATCATATTCTATAAGATCATAATATATTTGTCCTGTGAGAACCACATATCTCTAAAAACTCTTTTTATGAACACGGGCCTGTTTTTGGCTTTGTGACGATGCATTTTCCAGCTAATCCAAGAAGGCTTTATTTATTTTATGGTTTATTTAGCTTAAGAAAGGGCAGAATTCATAAAGGAACATTTAATCCTTCATTTTATCACAAGTAACTAAAGCTGACAATTTTCACATGCCCACGCATCAGACTCATCATTTCAACTATTTTAAATGAAAATATTATAACAGTGAAAAGTGTCAGCTCTTTGAAAGGATGCGTCCAATGAATAATGGTTTCTTGTGAATGGTGGAGCTTTTTTCTTTCTTCCCGCACTTATTCATATGACAAAAGGTCATCAAACAACCACAAGATACATAAATGGTTCATTTTAAACCTTTCACAGATCTACCTTTATTGTCATTTTCATGATGAGGTCAGAGAAGGAAAATCATCTGGTCACTAAACTTAGCTCTCAGCAGTGTGTTCTATTGCAGCCCTCATCACACTGTAAAAACTGGCAGTGAGGGTGAATTAATACATTGTAAATAATCAAGAAGCATTTCAATCAGACCAATGAGATGCATCCGCCATCCTTGCATCATAATCTGTTCATGCAGTTCTCGCTATTACTTCTGGCCAAAGACGTGTTTTATGTGGTGACAATGACCTTGACTTTTGACCTTTGACCGCCAAAGTCCAATCACTTCACGACTGAGTCCAAGTGAATGTTTGTGCTAAATTAGAAATCAGGCTTTCCTGAGATATCGTGTTGACAAGAATGGACAGACATGAGGTCACAGCGACCTCGACCTTTGACCTTTGGCCACCAAAATTGTTTCAGGTCACCAAAGTGAACGTTTGTGCCAAATTTTGCAACACTCTGTGGAGCAGTTCCTGAGATATCGCACTTTAATCGTAGTGGAGACCAACGGATCTTCTTCTAGAGATGCACCGTAGACGCATCTAATAAAAGCAACATTTACTTCATAAAATAGGCTAAAGTTGTAACAAATATTAAGTTCAACATATTAGAAGCATTTACTGATTACATTTTAACCAATGTCAGTAGAAAAAATGTAACCATATAAGGCAAAAAATTATAAAGTAAGAACATGTATTTATTTTACAAATTTTAAAGTCATGCATTTCAATTTACATCATATTTTCTTAGCGCTACCTTCTGACAAAATTTCTTGAGCAATAAATACAGTTATCTAAAATTATTAAAGTAAGTTTTGTTCCTTCATCGGAAGGAGTTATGAAGTGGAAACACAAAAAACTCTGACTTGACCTATGACTTCATGTAATCTGTCCAACTACATGGGTGAAAAGCGTAGTGTTAATGAATATTGAAAACCACTGAGTATAATGAACTGACTGAAGTGGTCTAATATCTGTAAAAAAAAAAAATAGCCATCTGCCGTTGAAGCCTTGCCATCAGGCAGCACATACACACATGTTGCTCCTTGGTTGTAATGGTGTGTCGACAGTGAACTCCCAGCGAGGGCTTGGGGGGCTTCGAACAGACCTGCTGCTCGGATCTACCGTGTATTAGCCTTGATGAGGATGCAGCGGTGTGTAGAAATGAGGGGCTTCTGCTGTGGAGGTTGTACACTACATTAGCATCTGCTGGGCCATACGATAGGAGATAAATCTTCAACAGGCGTGATGCATCTTCATTAAAGTCACCACTTACCACTTTACAAAAAAACTGCCAAACTGTCTCTGCAGCCAGATGCTACATTTAAGCTTTGTTTTTCTAGACTCTTTTTTTTTTTTTAATAAAACAAAGAAAAAAAAAGATGTCTGACATGGACAAATGAGAAAGCTTCCATTTGGGATAGTGTTTTGTGTCACTGCAAGGTAAATTTAGACATCAATCTTGGTTAAACAATTCCATGCTAAGATGGTAATTTACACAGAGCTTAATGGAAGCAGCGAACAAGTTGAGAAGAGACTCTCTGTCCTGGAGCTGTGATGCTTTCGTAACCAGTTTGGATAATTCTTTCTCAATATTATTCTGTCAAACTAAATTAGTACACTGTGGTGGAAAGCAGTCTTTCTTTTTGGGTGGAGGATCGTTTCTTTGGGCAGCTGGAAGCGAAAGAAAACTGGACTTTTCTAACAACAGGTTTTAAACGTTGGTTTTCTACTGCAGCAACTTAACAAGCTGTGACAACTTTTAAGAAAATGAGTAGCCTTCGAGGCAAGGTTTTTCTTGGCATTTGAATTGTACTAAATGCTGCTCATTATGATAGTGTCCATCAGTGTTTTCTGTTGTTTCATTTTCCCTGGAATGTGTTTGATTCACATGAAAACTAGCCGCTGCTGTGCATTTTTCATCAGCAGGCGTGGAGAGTTTATTTTAGTATTTCAGCCTTACTGCTGACAGAAAATATGCTCAATAAAAAAATCTTATTTTCTCTTTTACAAAGGCGATGGAAAATCAAGTTCTTTTTAAAATGTATTTGCTATTTCTGAGTTGGAAAATGAAAAATGCCTCGTGGATTTTGACGGCCTGCGAGAGCTTTTTTGTCTGCATATGCGTGAGTGTATTTGTGTTTTTCTCTTTGTGTTTTATGTGTGGTATTTTCTGTATATTTGTGTCAAGGACTCCTTTGAGAAGGAAGTGGTTCACCTCGAGGGGTTTATCCTGCTAATAAATTATCCACACAAAATCAAATCCCTGTTCTGTTCACGATCACCGTTCTGCAGTTCTGTTTTATTGCTTCAAGAAAGTTTTTTTCTGCTCTTTGAGTTGAGGCGAGCGAAGTTTATGATATTGTGCAACCACACTTTGATGGTTATGGCAAGAATAGCGCGCATGCCGATGTCTATATTAGAGTGATTAATGATGAATCACTGTCATCGATGAATCATACGCCGTTTTCATCATTTTTAGCACTATGCATGAATATGAAGATACAGAAAAGGCATGGCAATAATAGCATATTGTCAATATATCAGAGGCAAAGTTTCAAGTCATGCTTTCAGTGGAACTCAGGTCCGAACCGTGGATAGAAGATTTGACCTGGAGGTCTTATTGTTGTTGATTTTCGTGGATTTCTTAATGTCTTAAATATTTGTGTTTCTTATCAACACGTTTCCCTCCATGTCTCTTCTGTAGACTAAGTGAGGGCAGTGGAATTTCATGTTCATTATTATATAACAAGGAAAAACAAGGGTAAAATTTTAAGACAATTTTTCTGTGCAGGTGGTACGCGGAGATACAACCTGTGACCTTTCAATAGGGTGACAATCTCTGCACCCATCCAGTCCCATTCACCTGCCGACCGGCTATGTCTTTGGGGGTAGTATGTGTTTGAGGATAAAATATAGTTTATCTGATGAAAAGAATGTCTCGCAGACTCTATTAGATAGATTAAAGAAGCTGAGATCACCTGGTGAGGTTTGTGGGGAGTTGGACTGATCAAGGAGTATTCCCGCTGTCAGATGATTTTCTTCAGACAGACCTATCTTTCCAAAGAAAACCACTGTGTCTCTCTGATCACTGAGCATCTCGCAATTGACATTTCATCTTGTGTTGGAATCATTAATGCACCTTGACATTCATTTCATGCGAGCTGGGAAGGTCACTGGTATTTGTTGCTGCATGGACTCAAAGATTAGCTCTAGCCTTAGTGAAAAATAAAGAGGGTGACATTAGCAGATCCGAACTCCAAACAGTTGTTTTGCGCAACAAAAAGTGGTCGAATGATTATAGAAATACTATGATGTTTACAGTATATACCCATATTGTATAACCTGCAATGTGTGCAAACTGCTTATTCATTACCACCCGTAAGCTCCCTTGCACACTATAGAAAAATGGATTATTCACTGAAGATTTCTTGAAGGTAACCTCCTTTTTTGCTTTACTTGCTTACCCTGAAACCACAAGCAGCACAGGTTTTATTCTTCCTGCCGCACTGACTCGTTGGTTAAAAGAAACGACGGCACCACTGTCACCTATTTTCCTTGAACCTCATGAAAATAGTGGCAATGAATTGAATTGAATTGAAGAAAAGGGGAAGTGGAAAAGAAAGTGAAGCAACCAATGAATGGCTGTAGTAAAAGTAGTAATACAGAACTACTACATCACCACACCGTGCTCCAGTACAATGACTGCATTCAAAACCATTGTCAGCATAATGTACCTTAAGTATTCAACTGCTCTCATGTTATCTCCGCCGAGGGGTAATATATGTTTTGGTTGCTGGTTTGTCTATCAGCAGGATTACACAAAAATGAGGGTAATGATGGAAGGGCTATTTCTAAAGCATGATGGGGAATTTGATTCAGATTGTCTTGGCAGAGGTATGCACTATATTCACAGACTTTAAAAAAAAAAATCAACATAGACACCATGATGGCTTTTTGAAGTTGGAACTGACCATATTTGACAAAAGGGTGGAGCTCTGAAAGTCCGATTCAACAGGCGAGTGAGCTGTCAATCAAATGTCACACGGCAGACACCAAAGCCTCCAATTAGCCCTAAAATCTAATTAACGGAGGAATAATTTACAAAACAGACTACTGGAGGGTCCAGATGAACATGAAAACATGAAAACATGAAAAACATGTTGATATTTCTAGAGGTAAGTGGTGGAGCCAAGGTTTTTTTAAGCCAGCCCCTAGTGGCCATCAACAGTATTGCACGTATAGGCATTGACTTCAATTTCAAGCCGGGGTTGAAATTGCCCTCCTAATTACTAATACATTTACTTGAATATTTCTATTTTGTGGCATGCTGAGGTATGTGTTTTGGTTGCTTATTAATGGTTAATTAATTATTAGTAAAGCAATCTCATGTGCCATCGGCTGCACAAACTAAGAAAAAGTGCATTGTAGAGCTGAGAAGTGGTCTTGAATAGTAAATATGTGTAAAAATGTACCATCACCTTTGGTTTGTACAAGAGAGGAAAATCCTATCCTAGTTGGTAATACCACTAGTAAAACCAACATGTATTATATAATGTAATATAATTATGATAAATGTTCATTCTAAATAAAATATTCTGTAAATTTGTAGAAATCACCCTCCCACCCTCCAGCGACCAAATAGTAATTTGCTTATGAGTGTGTTTCTCTCACTCATAAATACTGATATAAGTATCCTTGTCATAATGGAGAATATTATAAGACTGGATTATGAAGTGATTTGTTTAACACAGCACTGCAGCGAAAATAAATCACCACTCATCATTCATTAACATTGACAGATCATTGTTGCAGCAGCGTACAAACGTGTCCCTCGGTGCCATGTGATGAAAGATGAGCCTTTGGCTTTGAACTTGAACTGTACTTGCCCTTTTTCTTGGTTTCTCAGATCCTCATTTGAGAATACTGCTAAATTGCAAAACCTTTTTTTTTTTTTATTGAATTTAATGTGATGGATTTGAAGTGTGTTTGGGTAAGTCTGAGGGTCTGTGTGACCTTGTTCATGTCTGCAGTACATCAGCTCAATACCTCACACTGGGCGTGTTATATGTGTGATAATGATTATCGATTTTGTGAAATCATTGCCCGCATTCATTATTAACATGTTGAACCACGTGTGAAGACCATGGACATGACACCTTTCTCATTGTTGAGAAATGTGGCAAATTTAGGAGTTAAAGGGGCTGCTTTTGTTTTTGCTCAAGAAGGAGAAGCAGAAGCTGAAACTCAATATAGTGACTCACTTACGAACTGCTCTTCACTGCTTTTTTTCAGTCAGTCTAGGTTTTTTCACTCCCCTCTCAGGTAGAGGAGACAAACAATGGACCTATCTTACAGTCATGTCCCTCTGCTTTATACCCTTTTCCAAATAATGGATATGTACTGTGAATGAAACTTTGAATGACATACCTACACAACATTTAAATAAAAAAATAAAAACCCTTTGTTACAGTGCACATACTGCAGCCGCTTCACACTGAACTGTATATGAGGCTCGTTTTACACTCCACGGCTAATAATCTATTTTTTGACATCACAAAGGAAAAAGCATTTTTTGCTCAGGTCGTGCTGCCATTTTAAAATCACAGAGCTCCGCAGCCTGTCTGTCCTGGAGGCTGCTGTCAGCGCGGAGTCAGTCAGCTGGGGAAGTTGTACCAGTGCCGGCTTAAAACAGGTTTTTCCGACTTTGCTAACTTTTAGCAGCAAAGCTGAGAGCCAGAACAGCTGAGAGAAACACACTGCCACACACTTTCCATCCCATTTCGGAGACGTCTTTGTCGGATGGATGCTCGTTAGCAGAACCCCCTCCCTCCCTCCCTCGTCCTCTCTCTCTCCTCTGCTGCAGTGCACTGTTAACACAGTGTGGATTACACATTACTGTCTTTTGGGGTAAGTACTGTATAAATGGTATAAACAGTCACTTCTCGCTGCTGTATCGAACAGAAACCTAGAAACAAAGTGTTACCACATTGCGAGCTAATGCTTCTCACTCACCTGTTCAGCTCATAACTAACCTTCCTCCTTATCTTTATTTCTCCTTATCCTCATCTGTTTCAGGTCCCTTTGACGCCAGCAGGCTCAAAATAATTCATATATTTCTTATTGTTAAACACTTGCTTGACCGACTCCCTTATGTTACATCACACATGTCCATGTTTTGAAACCAGACACATTAATAATCTGTGGTTGTTTACTTTAAGTTGCACTTTAACTTCACATGTTGAGAGAGAGGCAGTAGTTATGATCAACCAGTGGTCCTTTCATGTAATAAAAGACAATAAAAAGACAGTTTGAAATAATAAAACCAGATATAATCAAACCGTGGGTTAAACTAATAGTAAGACAGTAATCCATTTTAATATGCATTAAAAGACATTGTAGACTACAGCACAGAATACACCATTTGTGGTCTGCAAAATAGGGCAAACAAAGGCTGTATTTTTCAATTTGGAGGACCAGTGTAATGGGACAACCTTGTCGTCCTGTTATGATGTAGTTGGTGTTGAATTGCAGACTTTGAAGGAGGCAGCCCCTGAAATGGGACACAGCTATTATCAGATCACAGCTGCCCTTGAAAGCAGTCTGCTCTCCACCACAGCAGCCCGACTGTTTCATAATGGAGAGGACAGTGTTGAACCGTTCCACTGCAAAGCTTCCCACAGCAGCTTAAACACTTAGAAGGAACTGAAACATTCACTTAACACATAGCGGAGGTGTATAACCTGACATACAGCACACTGTCTAAAAGCAACTATCACTCAATCACTATTTTCCTCTGATATCATGTTTAGGGTGGGAAAGTCCTGTGTTGTTAACCAATGTGTTTGTCTTATGAACATAGAAAACTACTGGATACTGAAAACCTGGGGGGGATATCATACCATATTTAATAATAAAAACAAAGTATTGTGCAGTCTGTTAACTTCATTAGACAGCAGCTAACGTTAGCATTCAGCAAGTTCTTAGCTAACATGACTGTCTGATTCTTCTTGCTGTCTTTTGACCTGACCAAGTGATTAAAACACACTTTTCAGAATGAGTTGCCCTTTGCCTATAACTAACACTATCAGATGGTAATGTTAGCTAGGAAATGGCTGAATGCTAGCATTACCTGTTGTGTAACGGTTTTAAATGTGGCCTGATATCGATCTAGATTTTCACTCTGTTGTCTAGCAATATGTTGAGCATGACTGTCATGGTTTGTGGTTTGTCTTGTCCACCATCGGTGATCAATGACCTATACATACACACCACTCACCTTCCCATTGTTCCCTGTCAGTTCATACTGTGGAAGTTATGGTTAACTTTCCAGTCATAGGCTGTTTTGAATCCCCAACATAGGGCTGACATATAATGGCATATACTGAAATTATTAAAATAAAATGAATAAGTCTGTACCAGGAAAAAAAAAAAGATGGGGAGAGTCGGAGAAAAACAGTTGAATTACTACTCCTGAAAAAACCAAATCTGTTCATCAGTATCATGTTTTCATTTAAAACCAATGTCTAGCAAATGTCAGAGCAGACAATGAGATGTTCTGTCTGAATAATTATGAAGATAGCTCCACAAAGGTTAACGAGACTTTATTCAAACTGCCAACAAGACATCAAACAAACTGCATTTGATACGCCCGTGTTAGGTTACCGTTTGGAAATTTATAACAGTAAACAGAAATTACCTGAGCGGCTCCCTCTGCAATTTGAGCTTATTATATTTCAGATAAAGTTGCCTGGTAGTAACACAGGATATTAAAATGCAGAAGATGCATCAGAATAATTTACAAGTATAGTTGCTATCAAGAAAACCGCAGCTCAAGTGGTAATCATTGCCAAGTTTGTTTTCTCTCTGTCAACATGTTTGGTGAAAAGAAGCGACACTTCAGAGGTATTGTGACTCCACACACTTACCAGTGATTACCTGTCAATCAAACCCTATCAGTACTTGCTTGGATTTTTACATTATTCTCTACATCTGTTTGGTCATTTGAGTCTAAACTGGAGTTGTTTTACCACTGCTCTGCTGTTCCCATACCTTGTTGTACAGTATGTTGTTGCTTCAGTATTGGATGTCTTAAGAGAACAGCATGCTTGCTCCAGCACAGTGTACCAAATAAACCAATTGGGACCAGTTGGTGTCACATAACCTGCAATTTTGACCGGAGCCAATATGGTCAAATAAATTCACAGCCCAGTCTGTTTTGAATGCGTTGCATAGTCCTTATTCACAAAAAATACATGTTTTATGCTGGAGCCAAGAGGTGCGATTTTTGCAGTGGGTACAACCTGAGCACTGGCTTCGAGTGGTGCCAAGAATATCAACAGAGCAGTTATGAATTTGAGTGCAGAGCCAAATTTTTTGATGTGTCAGTCAGCTGATCATTTGCATGTGTTGACATGACATAAGCCTTTGATTTTAATGTTTGACTAAACTTTTTCTGCATGCAGGTGACAACTCCACAACCTGTCCACTCAACAACAGAATAGTTGTTTTTATGGAGCCTTACATTACCTAATGTAAGCGAATAACCAAATGGTGTTTTGCCTCATACTCTGTTAAACTCAAACACAAGGACAAGAAAATAATACAATTCTGATTGGCTATGGGGCGCACATATTCTTTAATCCTCCAATAAGAGCACAGCCTCAGGTCACCTGATCACCAAAAGTTTTTGGAGCCACATACACATTATTTGTCTGGTGTCCCGTGACCAGGAAGTGAACATATTCACACAGAAATTAAGTAAATACAGTTCAAAACAATGTAAATGTTGACATGAACTATAGGACAAGCATTATAATAATTTACACATTTTTATTTCAGAGACATTTTTGCTATAATAAATGTTTAATCTCACCTTTAAATAGCCGTTTATCTCCAAGTAATTTTAAGTGGGGACTGCGCCCCCTATGGACCAGCCACCACTGCTTCAAGTAAGCACAATTTAACTGTCCTTCCAGTTAAAAAGTTAAAAATGTGGCATGTAGTTGCACTTAAACAACTGCTTATCCATCTATGACGTGAAAACATTTTAACCGAAACCTGTTTTTCATTTTATTTTTAATGTGGCCCACATCAAGGTAATGTAGAAGAAGGTATTGGTTCTTGAAGAAGCAACTGCCATCATCATTTGTATTGTACAGGCATTTGTCTGATGGACAGCAGGTCACCGAGAGCAGCTGCAGGACTTCCTGCTGGAAAGCGCTGCTTGTCAGTAATCTTCTCCACAGATTAAATCATTTATCCCATTATCATTCTGCGCTGAGCCAAATGCTCTGTCTCACTGACTCTCCACTGCAACGGAGGGAAAAAGAAATCAGATGTGGAGGAATATTGTACTCATTAACCATTGATCGAAACTCCACTGAAAAGACAGACTGCTAGCCAGACTTGCTAAATTAAAAACTTGTTCACTTGGACTAAAGGAGTCTCCATTGAGTGGATTTTGATTATTTTTTTCCACTTTGTTTTAAAGTTGACGGCAATCTGGGCTAAGTCACAGCTGAGGAGTGCATCCATTCACAGTCAATTTCGTAAAGCACGCAGAAAAAAATAATTCAACTGCCAACAGAAAAAAAGGAATGCACAACTCACTACTCCGGATTCCTTCAGTCATCTTTGTTATCTCGTCTTTTACATTTCAAATAATTACTTTTTAAATTATACCTTTCACAGTTGACTTAAGCAAACCCGTCTCGCAAATTAATGTGAATGTTTGTTTCTACTTAGTAAAGATGACAGATTCCAGTCTCACTGTTATGCTTTTGTTTCATGTTGTTCTTGCTGGTCTGGAAATGTCATCAAACCAGATTTCCTGATAGAGGACCAAGAAAAACACCACCAGCAATAGAAAACACTCTGTACTTTGATCATACTCCATAGATGAAAAAACAAAAAAACAAAGATAATGACCATGTGTGAGTTAAAAAGATGGCTGCAATAATACTAAAATAATCCTTATTTATTCAGAAATAAATAAGGATTATGGCTGTAAATCTGCAGCATTATTAACATTATTTACTGCAGTATGTCCGCCTGTGGAGGATATAATCTGGTTCTGCCTTTTTGTGCTTTGAATAAACGTCACAACACTTAAACTCCTCTCACGCCTTCTTCTTCTCTTATCTTGACTTCCATACTGTCCTCGGTCAATGAAGTCCAGGGTTTACAACTTCATAAAGCCAGAAGACCTTATAAAGATAACTGTCCGTGCAAATATTAGTTTTTTTTAGCCCCCACTCGTCTCATAGCCAGAGGGCATTAGCTGATATCACACCGAGAGAGAGTAATACCATGCATTTAAAGGTATGACACTCACATTTGCTGTTGTTGGTGCGTATATGTGTGCACTCTGATATAAAAATGTCTTCATGAATGCGTTGAATGTAGATATCCCCAAGGCATGCATGCTTGTGTGCGTATTTTGTCACAGAAATTTGCATACGCAGATATCCACACGTAGAAATACGCTCCTGCGTGGAATTACTCTACTTTAGGTTTCCATAGATGTCTGAGGAAAACACAAGGACTGCCAGATGTATGAAAATGCTACAACTGATCATTTCCATCATCCTCTGAGCGCAGGTCTGCGAATGTGTGACACGCTTTTGCTTCAGTGGGTATGCGTCAGTCCTGGCTAAACGAATGATGAAATGAAGCCAGATGGGAAAAGAACAAAACAGCTTCCTGAGAAAAGAGAGAGAGAAAGAAATGCTATGAATGTCAAGCAAAGTCACAGGAGAGTGCACCATTTCATACAATAGCGATCTCAATCCCACAAAGAAGAAAGAGAAGGGAGAAGAGAAAAGTTACACTCCAATGGCCATGAAAGTATTGATTTCATAGAGAAAGTCTGCTGGAAAAGCAAGCACCACTTCTCTGGGTCCTGACAAGGCTGGGGCCTGATCATTGTTTTCGGGGCTCCGGCTGAATTTATTCTGTTGTCTTCATATTCGTGTGACAGTTTTCGCACCAGCTTGCAAAAATATATCTTTACTCCATGCTCAGCAGTTTCTCAAAAAGATGTGACATGTTTTGGTTTTTTTTGTTTTTTTTTTAGAACATTAATAATAAAAAAGGTGCAGCTCATTCCTTGTCTGTTGTCAAAATTCAGCCAAATCCTACTGTACCAAATTCACTAATATGTGCGTTAATGTTCTTCCTTTACACACACAATCAGGGCTGCAAAGATGAACTGAACATGAAGCTGAAACCTATGTTCACTTTAAAGATACGACTACATCGACACGCAAACCCCTGAATCGATCGGAATGTACCATGAAGTAAACGATGGCCCGACTTTTTTGTTTTTCTGAGAGTAACGCAAGCAACTTGTTTGACAATGCCGACACCGTGTACAACAGTGCACCATCAATTCTAAAATCCAAAGTTTGCAAGTGTTTGGAATTTTATGAGAAGGAAGGAAAGTTCTGTAAGCTCCGTAGAACAGCAATTAAGTACAGTGGTAGCACAGCAAATCTTCACACTTACCTGGTTAGACAGCATGAGACGGCATAAGTGAAACTTAATGATGACAAAGACTCTGTTTTCCAGCCAATACTGGAAAAAAGTCAAGGTAATCACAACATCTATAGCCTATTTTATTGCTCAGGACTTAACACCTTACATTATAGTTGAGAGTGAAGGCTTTTGTGACACGGCAAAGTAACAAAATACCAAGTAGACAGCATTCCTCTGACAAATTCCTTCCAGATTTCTAATTCCTACATGACAATCGCAGTACATCTGGGATTCTCTTTGATACTCTCTATAGATTTGCGTATTTTTTTATTATTTATTATTAATTGTACCAAATCAAATCACACAGAATTGAATCAAACCATATCGTTCTGCATTAAAATATAACCCCCCCTTGAATCATATGGTAGCCCATGTGTCTAGTGGCGTATTGAATCATCTTACAAGGGAGAGAGAGAGAGAGATGCACATCCTTAAAACGTACTTTTGATGACACGTGTGCACTGGCGTGTTTTGCTCTCACCACTGTGCTGAATGTTCATGAATCAGAACCATCCGTAACTGACAGGCGCATGCCCACCATTTGCAGTCAGGTTTTCCGAGAGGTTCAGAAAGGGAGAACGCGGTGAAGTTGTTCTGAAAGAGGAGCAAAAGAGAATATTGTGTCTGAAATTACTGAAACAATAGTGCCTGAGGTGGAAGAAAAGATTTGGGCTGCAATAAGTGAAACGGTGAATGTTGTGTCCCCTGAGACGTAAAAAAAAAAGAAATGGGTTGATGTTAAATTTAATGTAAAAAAAAAAGAAAAAGAGTAACAGTCCTGTGAACTCTCATCATAAGCCAAATCAATAAAAACAATGAAATCCAAACCTGTTACATTTCAATACAGACATTCTTACAGACTCCATTGTAAACTACGACTGGGCACTTTTTATAGTTGAATATTAAGTATGAGAGTAATAGATGAAGACGATAGGGCATCAATTTCATGATTAGTTAATTGGAACATGTCACATTTGCACCTGCTCGTGTGCTTACATGATGTGTGTGTCGTGCTGGGATGTGTTTTGTTGTTGTCATTAGCAGACTACATTTTGGAGCGAAACATGAGGATTTCTGTAGAAAATCCAACATATGCCACTTTAAATACATTTGGCCAGTCGGTTAGTAAATTAAAAGTTTTAAATATTGTCTATTACTCCCTTTTTTTGATTTATTGGATTGGCTAATACCTGGGTGGGCTATTTTTTCCATGAATGTCGAGACACCGAACCAAGCTCTACCCCCCCATTTGTGGCCACTGGCTTTCCAACGGTACCAACCACATGTGTCTACGACAATGAGAAGTGCCCGAACCAGAAATGGGCTCTCAACAAAGGGAAAAAAGCTATTGTGTGGGATTGGCTAATACATGGGTTGGCTACTTTTTTCCGTGAATGTCGTAGAGACACCGAACCAAGCTCTACCCCCCCTATTGCGGCCACTGGCTTTCCAACGGTACCAACCACGTGTGTCTACGACAATGAGAAGTGCCCGAACCAGAAATGGGCT
>JAPQRN010000014.1:2898854-2928425 GCA_037367275.1 Coranthus polyacanthus
GTGGGATTGGATAATACATGGGTGGGCTATTTTTTTCCGTGAATGTGGTAGAGACACCGAACCAAGCTCTACCCCCCATTTGCGGCCACTGGCTTTCCAACGTTACCAACCACGTGTGTCTACGACAATTAGAAGTGCCCGAACCAGAAATGGGCTCTCCAACAAGGGAAAAAAGCTATTGTGTGGGATTGGCTAATACATGGGTGGGCTATTTTTTTCCGTGAATGTGGTAGAGACACCGAACCAAGCTCTACCCCCCCATTTGTGGCCACTGGCTTTCCAATGGTACCAACCACATGTGTCTACGACAATCAGAAGTGCCCGAACTCGACCTGGACTCTCCAGCAATGGAAAAAAGCCATTGTGTGGGATTGGGTAATACCTGGAGAGGCTACTTTTTCCATGAAGTTTTTAGAGGCACCGAACCAAGCTCTACCCCCCATTTGTGGGCACTGGCCAATAATTTTTTGTTAAAAGGTGTGTTTACGTTTTCTGGCCTCCATCACTTGTTTGTATGCATGTTCTGACGAATAATTCAGGTTAAAAAAAAAAAGATGAATTCCAGATTTGTACTTAAAAATGTATGTGCACACAGTTTCATCTTAGAGTTTGTTATTAAGACCCATTGTGTGTTACAGTACTACTGAGTGTGATCAATGACATCAGCTATCAGGGGTCACTCCAGCCTTGTACGTGTGGTGATTGATAAGTAGATCAACCAGTGAGCATCATTTCTGTCTCATCAGATTGTGATTGATGGAGCCAGTTGACCAAGGTCGGGATCATGATATTTGACCTCCACTGTGAATATGCCAGAGAGAGAGAGAGATTAATGCACCTTAATAAACTAGTCACAGCCACGCCGTTATGGAGTTTGACGTACGGTTTTATAAATGCCAGAGGTTAACATGCATCTTTACAAAGCTTTGCCCCCACCGTTCATCACATGGCAGGGTTAGTCGAAGCCGAGCATGCTCAAAAAGTCTTGCGTGACAGAAATTCATGAACAGGCAAGGACATGTCCATTTGAAATCATGCCTTCCAGTCCTTCATTCGCCATAAAATGCACCACCGAACCCCATGTGAATCGCACTGTCACTAGTGTCTCCTTAGCATGGAGACTATTGCCCTTTTTCAGCAGAGTGTGACACACAGCACAGCTCTACAAACTCAGAAATCAGGGAGGGATACACAAAGGTCACCGACTGACAGGACTAAGACATATTGTGCCCTGAGGAGATCCTCTGAGGAGTGAGCGACTTACTGATTTCACCCTCCCCTGGTTTGCACATTTGGGAAAATCACCATTAGTATTCAAGGACAACAGTCCTGCCTCAAAAGTCATTTGAATAAGGTGAGGTTTCTTTGGCTTTCAGGCGCTGTTAATGAAAATTGCTCCAGGTGATAGCATATTATGAATTTATTGCTGTATGGAAATAGAGTGCAAACTGTTGGACATTGTTGATGGTGCATTGATTGTGCTACAGGACATTCAGAAAAATCAATATGTGTATGTGGAAAAGGATCAGTCACCTTTTTCAAGCAAATGCCTTGATTTACGCTGAATGAAAGAGGAAATGCTCTTTCAGCAGCAGAAGATGTAACAATGTCAAAATAGTCCATAAAAGTCTCAGTACTTTAATAAGAAATCCACAGTGTCAGTAAGGCATATTATACAACGAGCAGAATTATTACCTAACTTTCAAGTAACGCCTCAGCTCCAATGAACCTCTTAGCCTTTTTTGGCACGACACCATCTGGTTTTACAGTCCTTGTCAATTTCATATGTGATATTCTCTGTTAACCACAGAGCTGATGCTTGAAATTAGATGGTTTTGTCTTGACATGGTGCTTAAAAAAAGGCTTCTAGCCTTAAATTGGATGTTGTACGGATGCTCCTTTTATTGAGTTAAAAATAACTAAATATGTTTCTTATCAAGGCAAGTGACATTCACTTGAATTAGGTCAAAGGATCTTTCTCAGAAAGCACTTGATAATCAAGATCAACTATGTTTTAAATCTTTGAATCTTTGTGGTTTTTGCAGTATTGCGTTTCAAGCAGGCAGCATTGTTTGTTATTGTATACCACTTAATAGATCCTGTAAGTCAAAATAATGTCATATAGTCATTATTGAGATTATATTTAATTATTGTGCGATACTAACTCATTATGTTGTGATATTAAGTCACTATTTTAAGATACTGTCTCATTATTTTGACAACGTTTATAATTATTTTGTAGAATATTTAGCTATGCCAGATGTTGGCAGAGTAGATACTGGATTCATGAGAAAAAAGTAAATGCCTTTTTTATGTATAATTGTATAAGTGAAGTAAATGTCACAATGAGCTGAAAGTCTTTCAGCTTAAATTCATCTGTGTCTGAGGTAGAGTTGGGTCAGTTTCTGGTTTGGCTGGTCCGGTGTAGAAACTTAAACTGACAGACAGCATCACAGTGCTACATCCAACTGGTTATGCATTAGTAATAAGCAAAATGACAATGTATTGAACATAATATTAAGTTTGTTATGAACAGACTAACGAAGCCGCTAACGTCCGGCGAACTGTCAGTGATTTCAGCTGAGCCGAAGCCGGCAGCGCGAAGGACAACCACATTTCAGCAGAGGGAGGGGGAAGATGTGCACAGTGCATGTTGTGTTTGTTTACTAGAAAGCTTTTTGAAGTGACATAAGAGGAGACCTGAGAGACTAAAACTGTGCCAATATGGCAACATGGCCGATTTGAAGCTGATGAAAGAGATTAACTAAAAAACGTAGACAACGCAACGTGTGAACATTGCAGGAAAAAGGTCATGGTAAACTCGATTATGGTGCTGCTTTAATCTCGTAAAGCCAGCGCTATGTCGACAGTGCTGAAGACGGTGCTGCTTCGTTCCTACTTTTTCCCATCATTCAGGGTTTATTGGCAGTTGCTAAACTAGCTTAGAGATACGTTACCACTGCCAAGTGGACTGGAGTCGCATATACAACCAGGCGAGGTACTTAGTAAATATTACAACACAATGTGTTCAAGGTGTGTTGCTCATATCATTCAACTGTGAATGGTTTTATAAAGTGAAGATGGAAACCGATGTCTGCTGAAAGAAAAGTCAAGCTTGAGATCTTGAAAAAGGCACATATTATACAGTATGTCCAAATGATTAATATGAAGGCAAGATAGAAACTGATAGAAGCACATGCTTCGCCGCTCATAGATATACACTCAAAGGGGTTCGCATACATTCCCACACTGTAATAATTCAGTGATTCATGAACCCACGTGTATGCTGACTCCCAAGAAAGAAAAGGTGTGTTCATACGGAGCTGTGAGTTTCATGGCCTCCCCCGCTCGCCTCCCCTCAGCCTCTCTGTGGATGCTGTGTGTCAGAAAGCCTGAGGGGGGAGCAAATGAGATGAGTCTGAGACGCTGCTGCTGGCTGACTGCGTGTGCAGGCTGGAAGGGGTGAGAGAAGACGAGAGGCGAGGGAAATGTGAGGAAAGACAGGAAGAGGGAGAGCTAGGAGAGAAGGTGAGGTGGTGAAAGAGAGATGAGAGAAGTACAGCAGGATAAGGTGAAAGAGAAAGAAGAGGAGACAGGGTGAAACAGGGTGTTCATAGACAGATTGCTGCTAAGTGAGAGATTGCAATGCATGCACTATTCTGCTCTAGACATGACATTTAGAGTTTTAAATGAAGAGCAGCGGTGTGCTGAGCTTCACAGCTTTCACAGAAAAGTCTAATTCAGTGCTGGCTTCAGTGCTGCCCATTTCCTAACAGCAGAGGAAGATGTTCATAGATCATTAAAGGCAGTAACTTTTAATTAATGCTGCACTGTCGAAGTTATCTGTTGCAAGGAAAAAAAAAAGATACATTATTTACACATTAGGCTGTAATCATACAGTTTTCATTATCACAAGCTATATTTAATACGCCAACTGTTTGGATATTGTTTGCGATTGATTCAAAGTATGCACACACACAAAAAGGCAATAAAGTGAGACGATGCATGCACTAGCAATTTTCAGTGTTAGAAGTAGCACAATACATGCATTTGGGGTGTAATGGATTACAACATTCAGTTTGTGTGTAATTTCTGTTCGGGACACAATGTGAGCCAAAAATGTACAGTCTGTTTACATACTCCTGGGAATGTAAATTGGAAAGCTCACAAAACCTGGACTGTTTTGTGAGTGCACCAGTTGTTGCCCATCAGTATAGAATACTAGCAGAACTTGTGTAGACAACATGCTATGCCTTTACTCACACTACTTGCTTTTTTTTTTTTTTAAAAAGTGCCCTCCTGCAGCCTGGATCAGTGACTTCTTTGCTCACACTGCAGGAGTCAATCTGTACCAAGTGCCCGGTTGCTTTTGTCCATTAACACCTGCCGTCCTCACCTGTATGATGGCTACTTCACTGCTACGTGTTCCTTGCTGAGTTTCCCCTCAATAATGGCCATCAATAGGGTTTCATTCATTTCGGTCATACATTTCATTTCTAAGAAAAGTGAAGAGTTCAAGTTGTAACATCATTTTTGTTCACTGTCCGATTAACAGAGGGAGAAAGAGAGAGACATCAAATTGGATGTTTTTCATGTCTGTGACATTCACATTGTCTAAAACTGGCTCTACTGACTTAATTGGTTAATGTAAAGGTAAAATATGTAACATTTTCCTCGTGTGTGTGTGAGTATGTATGTCAGTAAGCTAGCATTTAGCATTAGCACACCCCTCGCAGATGGCACTGATCCCTCATGATCTGACAACTCTGCCTCTTTGTCCAAATAGAAACATTTGTGGCTCCAAAGAGCCAACAGAGCAATGGCCAAAACGCAAACTCTTGGCTTTAAAATGGTCCAATGGGTGACATCATCATAGCTCTGTCCACTTCTTAAATTCTTCTTTGCTTTTCCACTGACGGTATCAGCTCAACTCGCCTCGACTTTGCTTGGCTCGGTTTTGGCACTAGACAGGTATCGTGCTCCTTCAGCATGGCTGGTCGTCATAGCAATGCAACGTAAATGTACTGTGGCGCAACTACATCTGCATCTGTTGTGTGAGGCAACAATGGCGGTGGAGGAAACTTACAACTGTAAGGTATTCTTTTTGAAATAAAACATTATTTGAAGATTTTTTCAGGCGAGAATACAGTTGTTTAGACTTCTAGAATCTGTGGTCAATTTATAAAAATAAAGCCTACTTGAAAAGTTGCCCTGACGTTTTCAGAGATTTCCCGGTTTCTTGCCTTGGTGTCCTGGGCCGCGACATGATGACACACATATGTATTGATGCAGCAACGATTCTGCATTGAAGAAATCTGTGATCTGCATAATTTTATGTCTTACATTTCATATGGCTTTGGCTTGCTTGGAACCTGAGCAAAGGTGATACTAGAAATAGTATCTGATAGTACCTGGTGGTCCCTGCTCTCACGTAATAGAAACGTCAAAACATGCCGTGTCGAGGCGACTTGAGCTGAAACCCTCAGTGGAAAAGTGGCAGAAGTCTCCACCACACTCATCACAGTATATCACTTATGTGTTGGTCTGGTGCCTTTTTCTTTTTAGCAACTGGGGAACCACAAGGGGGCGCTAGAATAAGTGTGATAATTTTGTTTCAGGAGCATAAATGGCAAACCATTCAATATTTTTCCATCAAACTTGTTATGTGTTGAAGTGGTGCCTTTTGTTATTGTGTCTGCTCTCCATCTGTGGTGTGTGTGTGTCTGTGTGTGTACATATATGTGTTGTTGACTGATTCAAGGTCTTCTGACACTACTTGACTCCTCTGCTGTCAATGAAACTGAGCTAACATCAGTAACAAGGACCATTTTTTGATTTTGTGGAGGCCGGAGGAGGTGGAAGAGGTGACCGGGGAGAGGGAGGTCTGGGCTTCTCTGCTTAGGCTGCTGCCCCCGTGACCCAGACCCGGATAAGTGGAAGAGGATGGATGGATGGATGGAGGCCGGGGAGATATGGTATCCTCTGATCACCCGTTTTCATCTTTGTTTACTGGTTTTCACTCAGACTTGATGCTCTGAAAAATAAAAGGTCAAGAAAAAAACGCGTTTTATCCTTTTTTGCCAAAAAACACTGCTTTTGTGTTTACATATACTTATAACTTATGTGTCAAAGATACAACTTAAATTGAGTTCAGTTCACTTTACGTCCTAGTATTGTGTGAATCAATCACACTGGTGCAATACTAAAGACAATGTTGAAGTAAGTGTTTAAGATATGTTACTCAATTACTTACTTGAGTAATTAAACAGAAATATGTTACAAATTGCTTTTAAGGCTGTGTATTCTGTAATATGTACCGATATACATTTTTATAGTAACCGATATTTTTTACTTTCTTTTGGTCTTTTTCTTTTCAGTGTGACACAATAAATCTTGACATTTTCTGTTTTCTCCTCTGTTTAATTTCTGAGAGTGGCCACAATTACATCCCTTTTAGACATTTGAAGTAGATTTGCTGCCCCCAGTGATTGTGTAAATGGCATTTATAAATGGCACTCGGGAACGGCATGATTTTGGAACTGGTTTGTATGAGTTCTAATTTGATGTTATTTAAATATCAAATATAAATATGGCTTATTCAATTTTAAACTGGATTTATAAAGTTGCCGTTATATATTTGGACATATTAATTGGTATGCAGAATAGTGGAGTAACACTATATATATGTTTGTTAAATAAATGTACAAGAGTAAAGAATGGAGTCCTTCAGGGATTGTGTTTACTTTTATATTGCACAAGTTTCCGCCTATTCTCTGCATAACTTTACTTAAGCTTATTCTGTCAAAACATGCCGGCTGTTCAGCTTATTCGTCTTCTTGTTCTTCAAAAGAAATAAACACAAAGCAGCAGCAGCAGAGATGGGGATGGGCGGGAAAGCTGCAGCATCCTCTTTGTGACATGAAACACAAAATGCTAAACATAGCTCCTTTAATTTGTGTTTACTCCCACAATGTGAGCACACATTCTCTAATGCACCTCCCATGCATGTACACAGAGTGCTACGACATTTTTGGATTGTGTTGTTTGAGCATCGCATGTGACGGAGTGATGGTCGCAGACACATGCATGGGCATAAAGCTGTACATTATCATTAAGTACTGTTAAGAGGATACAGCTGCTCTTTAATACTGACCGTCATACTCTTGATTTGCAGCATATTTTTAATTCTTGTATTTATTGCTCATCTCGACCAACTTATACATAGTGCTGTTTATTCTGTGCAAGAGATATTAAATATAACCGCCAAGGGAATTGTGTTTTCCTAAAGCCACAGTGAGAAAACTTTTAAAATATTGCCAGATGTAATGTTTAGACTAAATATACCAGCAGTTCTCTGGTTTCCCCCACTACATCCACTATTGGAACACAATATCTGCTTGAAGCGACTATTGCACATTTCAGTTTTTTATGGTTACGTTTAGTCAGCCAAGGCACTTGGTGAAGGTTAGGGAGATATCATTTTAAATATTGAAAATGTCAAACCACGGATAGGTATTTCACTGAATAAAAAATATATACTTCATATCGACATTCCGCAATATGTGAAATGTCTGTGAGTTTTATCCAACCCAGATGGCAGAACTTTCTTCACAGAGATTGTGGTTTGGTTTAAATATTACTAAATCCATTTTGAGTTTTGACATCTTTGTGGACTTTTTCTGTATTACATTAAGCCCTGCTATCTTTCCCTAACCTGTCAGAGCCTAAATCTAACCATGGAAATAGTTAAATATTTACATATGAACGTTAATTATTCCTAAACCTAACCCTAAACATGATAATGACTGTAATTTCTGAGAGACATGGTTTAACAGCAGCATGAATGGTTAAAACACTATATTGTTGATATACAAGTACGTAGAAATGTACTGCACAGAAACATTCAAACTACAGGCCTACGTATCCATGATTTGCTGGAATCTACAATAGCAATATCTTATTCTGGCAGTTGTCTTTGTTAAATGATGAAGAAAATCAACCCAATCTTTTCTTGCCAATTTCAATGATTTCCAGCCAAATAGTACTTGAAAGTAAAACAGAAGGGAATTGTGACAGGTTTGGTTGGAGTGTAAACATCGCCTTAGATAATGCACTCACTACGGTGAGACATCAATTCTGAACATCTTGACGTAGATCTGCACTTGCAGCACACTCTGCAGGCATCATTCAGCAGCAGTGGCTTTCTTCAAACATTGTGTTTCTCTCCTCATTAAGACCATGGCTATCCTGGATACTTACTGGCTTTGTGCCGGTGATTGTGTTTTCATTCAGTATATCTGTCCTCCAGTCACAACTGTTTTCTCTCAAACAGTGTGAGCCAAGCCCCGCTGCGACAGTGATTTCCCGAATAGTGTTTGTGTCACAGTTCCTGGGAGTCCTGTCCCTCTTCAGAAACAGACATGATTCTCTTTTCCAACACCCCTAATGGGTCCCCTGTTTTCCTCGTGTCTCAGCACCGGCAGCGGTCTTTACAAGTTCCTCTTTGGGGGATTCTTTCCTTTTTTAGTATTTTTCTGCAATGGGAATATGGAGACATTCGGGTTTTGCATCTCAGACAGCATACTCAGCCTGTGATGGATGTCATGTTTCCTCTGGAGGTTTTTGTTTATGACAGTCACTATCCATTTCAGCACATATCGCCACTGCACAGTTCGCTGTTATGTAATAGGCTTGTTGTTTTACACAGAATTGATTTATACACTGTTCTGTAATGGAGTTTTCTTGTGTGTGTTTGGTTTTGTTTGGGGCCGTACTCGTTTTCTTCTCTGACCTCAGGTTCTAATGCAGAATGAGATGTTATCCTCAAACATAATGAAGTGCCCAGAACAGCTTGCCAACCTGCAACGTGCCTGCACTGACATTTGTTGTTGGTTTAGCCCTCTGGCACAGAACCCACTGTGCAAAAAGGCTCATATGTCCCGTGGTTTGGAGGCAATATTAAGCTCAGAACCACCTTTTACACTGGAGAAATATCCATAAAAATATGCTAATTTATACTATCATGACTTTTTAGTTAAAAGAGTAAAAAAATATTTGTAGTGGAGGATAAAAAACCTCATTGAATTCAAGAGAGTCCCTTGATCACAGTGACCACAGCAGCAACTACTTGTGTTTGTCTTCATTTGTTAAAATCACACAAGTTGATTGCAGGGAAACAAGGAAATGACTGGCAGCAGTTTCAGACTGCTATTTTCGGTACTAATTATTTTAGGGCATCATTTTTAAGCATGGTAATGTGGCGACAGGGGGAAAATATCTTCAAATAATAACATTGAAAATATAAGGAACCTGTTTATTTATGCTGGACAGGCAGACAAATCCAATATTATATGTGAAAAAAATAAACTTTGTGAAAAATCTAAATTAGAGATTAGGAAGACTTTTCCTGCTTTCTTGCCTGATTGTATGGAACAAAGTGAGTCATTAACTACAGTCCATACCCACTGGAGTCTATAGAGTCGGGGTCCAAATACGAACCATCAATATATTATGACAAACATTTCTATCTTACAGAAGTAAGGTGTAATGTATCTACATAAACCCACTGGCCATAAGAGGCTTCAGTGTTGACAGATTTTTTCAAGGAGAGGAGGCGTCTTAAAGGTGACTTAAAAGTGCACTATGGAAGATTTGTGTCTGCTCATGAAAAACACGAGAAGGGGATTGGATGGGAGTCATTCTTCTGGGTTTGGAACAGGATAGGAATTTTTTTTTATTTCGTCACGGGATTAGGACAGGCGGATTTTTGTGTGAGTGGGATGTGTCAGGAGAAATCCACTCCTGTGTCACCCTGTGGCCTACATCTACAACAACAGCCACGATATTCATTAATATGTTGAGGTTTTGGGTCAGATTTTCTGCGAAAAATCATAGTCGAGAGTTCCTTTAATGCCTCTCTTCTGCCCCTCTACCGCTGCAACACTAGATACCATTAGTTTAGAAATGCAGGCAGCTAATGTCAACAGACGCCGGGCTCCAAAGCACAACACAGACTCTAACACAAACTTCACGCACTACACAAAAGTACACAAGAATGTGTAAATCTTACACAGAGAATCTTTAAGTAGGCAGAGTACCTTTTGCGGGGAGATTCTATCACATGCCCCAACGGAAACCACCATGTACACACTGTTATCATTGCCCACAGTGCAACCTGCACTGCAACACAAAAGGGTAAATCTAAAAAGAGGATTTAAGTGCTCACCACCCTTCAGGCCCACCACGCTGCACGGAATGAGGGGTGTGTATACTACGAGTACTCCTCGCAGGTCTTACCACTGCCTGAGGGAAAGAGACAAAATCAAATTATACAATGCTGGAAGATTCAGTTTGTTCAGTTTCACAGAGGTTTGCAAAAACATTCCTAAGTACGATTATTAAAAGTCAAACTCTGAAGCAACAAGATAAAACAATGGGGAGCTTGCAACAGTGTATCCACACGGAAACTGTTAAACACGCTGGTCCGAAAGCATTGGTGAAACAGTTTAGGCAGAGCAGGAGTCCTTTACCTCCGAGGTCAGAGCTGGGAATCACTGAGTCCCAGTACAGCAACTCACAAAACCAGTACCAGTTTTGTCCAGTTGATAAACGACATGTCCACCGGTAGAAGTTGGGTACAACTGTGGGTACGACTGATTTAATGACATACAAATTAGACAGATGTGTGAATTTGCAGTATATCACCACAGCCTTCACTATATTTGATGCACGGAGCGGCCTTTGGAAGTCAGATGCAAACGTCCTTCAGGAGCTTCTTCTCACTGAACGGAGGGTTGTGGCGGAAAACAAAACGGTTCCCTGATAGCAGATCGAAACTCCAGCAGCACTTGTAGTGAATCATTACGTTAGACCAACACGATTCAGCTTGTGGCCTTCATCAGGGTCGTCATAAAAGCTGCATTTAAACAAGGCATGCATGGAGAATAAAAAACACTAAAAGATAAAAAAAAAAAACAAATACAAAAAATCAGTGCATATTAAGGCCTGCTTTAAAAACACAAAAAACAATGTCAAATACTACAAATCATCCAAGTACTGAAAACAGCAGGACATATAATCAGGACGTCATAAAATAATCATATATATCCTAAAAGATGCATTATAAAAGAAATACCATTAAAAAAATTACATTGTGCAACCCATCACAAAGCCATATAACTGAAGAATACCCAGGAAGCACCATAAGAGCTCATTAATTGAAAAATCCTCATTCATGCCCCCTGGAAATAAACCCTGGAGGTGGAAAATAGTACGAAAACAGTTTGTTCCAACGGCAATACCACAGATGAAGTCATAGCAATATTGCACATATTGTGGCTATTTATTTATTTGTTGAATTTGTTGGAAGTATTTTATGTTATTATAGTTTATTGTATTGTTTGTCAGGGATGTTTTTTTCTTGATTGCAAACCAATTTCCTACTGGTAGTGTCTTTTTTAAAGTGCATTAAGCCTCGGTCTTGTCTTAAGATCACAGCTTTAGGCGATACTGCTACATTTCCTGTGCATTTTCTGATTCATTTGTTAACATCGGTGTGGATTGCAAATATATGTATATATTTTTCCGACTTTTCTTTTAGGTGTAGAACTTTTTGTCAATTCTTGATTCAGCTTTCCACAGGCCGCATCATTCTGCTACTCACTGGCAACAGGAATCATCTCACCCCTCACACCATGTCGGTTGTGTTGTATTTGAAAAACAAGGTTGCCATAACTCCCTTGCTGTGTATCTATTCTTGTCTTGGTCTTGACGGGGTCTCGATACACTCGGTTAAGGTGGTCTTGACTACATCGTCACCTACAGGTACAAATAAATAACCTGAACCTGGTGAAGCGGGCCTGGTCCGACTTCAGGAGGCATTCCAGTTGAAATTTCTAACTGGGAACACGGAAATTCCAACTTCCCAAATCAAATCTATAAATCACATCTACCTAATTGCCGACACCTGTTACGAATGTCTCCCTCTAACAGTAGGAACAAGGGGTGATGCTCCAAACCTGCAATTGTGCTGCAAATCAACAGCAAAGACAAAGCTGGATAACTGGACACTGACTGTGAGTTAAGTAAAAATAATACTCTAATCACAACACAATAAAGTCCACACGTGTTCGTGCGATCAGAGAAGCAACATGATCTCAGTGCTGCTGCTTTGAACATGCACTTGTTTCAAGTGCACACTGAGAGCAAATTATAAATAATGGAGAGTGGTAGCTGACGTTACCAGTGAGAAACAGGATGAGAAGGTGTCACATAGAGCATTAGCAGTAGGCACAGTGGGTCAATTACAGAGCTGTGGGGTAATGGATATTTCCAACACTGCTGGTGCATCACAGAGTCGACTGTTACTGTTAAGTCTGCCTGTCTTGTTAAACTGCCGCTTCCCCCAGAAGTCTTGCTGTTGCAGGAGAACAAGAAGACCTACGTTCGTATCGACCCCATATATCCACAGCGGACTCTGAAGAGTCCTGGAGAATAAGCTGATGGAGTTGTCAGTCTCTTCTACATCACACTTGATATGGCTTGAATGCAGATGAGCCACTGACAAATTGCTTTTAGCCAGAAGGTTCACCCAGAGGTAAAAGCCCCAGGTTCACTCCACAGCAGCAACGGGGGGGAGTGATTTATAAAGAGGCAAAGACACGTCTTTGTCGGGCTTCTGGCATTGACAGGCGCTTCATCAGCGTCTAGATTGGGTTTCATGGTCAACTAGAAGGCACTGATGCAGGAAGAAAAGATTGGCATCCTCTACATTTGCGGCCTTTGCATTGCCTCCTCTCTTAAGGTTCTTTTTGACTGGCAAACACTTGGCAACACGAAAGAGAGCAAACAGACTTCATGCCACGTCAAGTGACGAATCCATGTCATCCCTGCTAAAGGAGGAGGCTGGCATAATCTTTCTGTTATTATCAACAAATCCCAAACTAAAACCGAATGGAAAATACATTCATCTACTACTAGCAAGTGGCGCTTGATATCTTGTACCTGTTGTGCCCGTATCTTGTACCACTGTCTTGAAACTGAGCCACACTGAATGACATGATTCTTTATCAAGATGAACAAAAGTGAGTGTATCTGACTCTGAAGCGACTTCATAAACTGATAAAGTCTGCATTTTAGATCTCTGTAAAGCACAGATAGTACTTGTGAGTTAGATGATTTAAGATACAAGTTTGTGTTTACTTTCCAAGTTTGTTTCCAATGTAGAGCTTTTCTTAGCAGGAAATTGCTGATACCTTTCTGAAACTTTGGCTCTCCAAATGTAATAAAAGACACAGTATTGCTGGACCCACAGTGAAGAAGCAACCAGAGTAAATAAATAAATGGTAAGCTGACGGAAATGAATCAGACAATGTGTCAATCATAATAAAGTTCGGTGTGTCTTTTTTTTTTATGCTATATTGATTTAGACAACGTTTGAGCCCTTTGAGACTGAAACAAAACATAAATCAGACAAAAGTCACATTTTCTAGCAAGGGTTTGTTGTTGATCTTTTTGGGATTTGTCGATAAAAGATTGTAATGCCAAGCTACTCCTGCTTCATCTTTAATCTTTGGAATATGTCACATAAAACTGTTAGAAGAAACTGAGGATGAAAAAGAAGAGATCAATCTAAAAACCACTCACAATGGATGTGATTGACAATGACCCGCAGTGCAAGCCTCGCTGTTCATCTAAATAATTTACCTTCATTAGAAGAGAAATAGAATCACAGGAAGAGAAAATAGATAAAATAGCTAGCTGGGGCAGAACTGTGTTCCCCGCCGGCGTTTAAGCCATGTGATTGACTGGCATGTGAAGCGAAAGTGAAAGTGGTTTTAAGATGGGAATAATGACAACAGAGATGGGGGAGATATCTGAACTGAGTGTTCATTTGTCACTTATCTTGTCTGCTTCCTGCTGTGAGTCTCGAGGTACCACGGTGAAAAACTTACATCTCCACATACTGGAAGAAGATATTAGAGTACTCGATAATAGAGGAGTGTGGATCATAATGAACAAAGGGAAAATAATGATTATCATTAATGGGCTTGGGGGAGGAGGGGGAGTCAATGGGAATGCTTTTCATTCCCCTCTTTAGGGTCACCGAAGAGTGATGCGCCTCTCAGTAGACTGTTGTTAATGTGCCATCAGGGCTTCTGCAAAGCTACTGCAATGAATATTAAGTTTAATGATGTTTGTTCTCTGTGATGACAGATCTACAGTGCCGAGTAACCACTTAGTATTAAACCACCACTCAACTGCAGGCACCCATCCACTTACACTGCACTCCTCATTTTGTTATTCATAGAGATGCGTAGGAATATATTTCATGGTATAATATTTCTGTCAAAAAAGGATTCTTTTTTTTTTTCACTAAATTATAGATGATTATGAACATTTTCTCTCTCTCTCCCCATTTTTTCTTTTATTTTTAACTGTCATGAAGCAGGCGGTGTGAGAATAAATGGGTTCTCATTGCATTCAAAGTGCCTTGAATTTCAAATAATATGACCTTTTTAATATGCCCTCCCATTCCACTGCTGCATGATGGTCCAGCAGGTTTTTGAAGGTGCAATTGACAGGTGGGCACAATATGCCTCAGCCTGGATGGGCATTTTTATTGAAATCACTGTTTGAATGAGAATGAGCCAGAGACCCCAAATGTCCCCTTCAATTTGCATATCAAATGTAGACGAAAAAATAATGATGGCCACTAATGCAGCAGTGTTTACAGACCATATGCATATTTCAGGTGCAATTTATTGTTTTGGATTTGTTTTTATCAGAGTTTATTTTGGTTTTTATTTTCATGGTCTTTCGGTTTGGTTTTGGGGTAGCTTAAGGCTTAATTTTTCAGATATTACGAGTAAAGCCTTGATTTATAGACTTTTAGATTTATAGCTGCAAAACGTAGGATGGAAAAATGCATGACATTAAACATGATTTACAAACCTTGAAAGGTACCGTGATGTGCAACGCCAGCGTATTCTTGTTCACCGTGAACCGAACTTAGACCTGCAGTCCTTTTTTATTTGACTTACTCATGCAAGTTGCATTGTTCATTGTTGTTTTTATTTAGCTTTGAGAGGCCCGTTTTGAAGTGTTTCGTCCCATTTCCTAGACAGTAATTTTAAACTTTCTTGCGAGAACTGCCGACACAGAGAAAGGACGCGTCTAAGGACACTTTACAAGACACGGTTTGCTTGCAGACAAACTTATGTGTTCATCCCATCAACCTGAAAAAGATGTGGACGAAAGAAAGAAGCAAGAGGTTCAGAAAAACAAACCACAAGAGGAAGTGACCGGCAC
This sequence comes from Coranthus polyacanthus, assembly GCA_037367275.1. Lineage (NCBI taxonomy): Eukaryota > Metazoa > Chordata > Actinopteri > Kurtiformes > Apogonidae > Coranthus > Coranthus polyacanthus. The sequence continues at coordinate 2,914,164 of JAPQRN010000014.1, forward strand.
CGTCTATAAAATAGCATAAATACAGCCTTTATGATCATACATTACAACACTATGAGTTTTATTTTAATGAATAAAACGGTGAAACAAACTTAAATAAGGTCAAGTATTTCCCTACTGCGTAAACTTTCGAAAGAGTGAATCAAATCCTGAAGTGAAGAGTTTAAATGATGTGGCTCCATGTGTCAAATAAATCTAATATAAACTAAACACAAAATAATACACTCAGTCAAAGTTAAAGGCTTTATTTATGAGTTAACTAATTATAAAAAAAAGTTTCGCACGGTGCTGGCCTTTAACACGGAGAACTGTTTCTACGTGCACTGACAGCTGTACATGCGTTTTATGACATCCCGCTTCACAAAGTTCTGCCGAGCCAAGCTGCGCACGTGTCGCGTGCTAGTTGTTTATTCACCTCCATACAAAGATTATTTCCTTACATGAGTCACTGAGCGACAGCTGATGTGAAAATTAATGAGCTGTCGGCAGTGTTTTCACTACTGAACAACTGGTGTGTAGCTTCAGCGGTTGCCGATGAAAGGCTCTACGAGTACACTGTGACTCCATCACCATATTGACTGCTTATACATAGGATCGGTGGTTAGAGGAAGAAAATGACAACAACAGGGAAAACAAAGGGTCAAGGCAATTAACCCCGTAGATGTGCTTGCCATGCTGGAGTTTCCGTAGACACACTAATAGACTTCTGGATTTAATTGGTCTTGCCACTGTGTTGTATGTCATAGGTGTAGCTGTTGTTTGAAGCTTAAAAGGCCACTGCGAAGTTCTGTGTAAACATGTAATCGCATGCTAATTTAATGACGCTTGAAATGCCCATTTCAATTAGAGTAGAGGACCAGATATGGTTGGTTAAAGAGTTTCTCTCACACTGTAATATCCAAACTTCCTCATATCCCTGGATGAACTGGACTGAACTGTAAATGGTCATCAAACTTGAAACCTTTATTTGTCTTGGACGTCTCGGAGTTGTTTTTGAGTTTGTCTATTGTACTGTTTTTTTATTGTTGTGAATGTTTCTTGTCTCTCTTGTTAAAGAGATTTTAAATCTCAGTGAGACTGCCTGATTAAATGAAGATCAAATAAAAAAAAATTAAAAAAATCTGCCATTTCAGATTTTCCCTTGTGTCTACAATCTTTCGTTTGGTTTTAGTTAAGTAGTTTTAGTTTCATTTTGTGGATTTTGACTTGCCTTGGGGTTTATTTCGTTTTAGTAATAGTTTCAGTTTTTTTCAGGCATCATGAAAAAAAGTCTTGACTTGTTGAAGCTGAATAGGGCAGGATGAATGAACGCATGACAGCAAATATGATTTACAAAGACATTGTTTATTCAAGTTCCCATATCGTACCAGCCACGTTAGGGGAAAAACAAAAACAAAGCTGGTTCTGTTTGTTCCTGTTGTATTGTTCTTTGCAGTTCTTATCTTAGATTTCATGTTTTTGAAAACTGTTTCCCAGTTAATGAAATCATTTTTGCTGGTTTTCATCAACAAAAATAGCCCTGACAGTGACTTGAGAGAAGCCGGCACTTGAGTTTGCTGCACTTTTACTTTGCCAAACACAACATTTTTCCCTTGATAAAAGAGCACTTAAAACAACAGGATTTTTTTTTTTTTCCCCCATGAGTGTTATTCTGCGTATTGATTAAATGAAAACACTGCTGCTAATTATGTGGAAGTCCAATCTGTGCGGATGTGCTATTAAAAAACAGTATCCACTTCAGCGCCATTCATATTGACAGAGAAATCAGCGTGCCCCTGCTGTCACAAGGTTTCCATGAACCAGTATGCATCGACCGTGAGGTTCATGAGGCTGAACGCTCAAACCAGATCAGACTTTATGGATTACAAGAGGTTCAATTCATTCACAGCTCACCCAGTCCACATGCACAATTTCACACACTGACACATTGCGTGGCTGAGTGGATAGGTCGTGGGTTGATCACCTGGGAAATGAGAGTTTGAGTCCTCTGAGTAACATGAACTTTTCAGGGGTTTTTGTTCTGTAAAAAAAAAAAAAAACACTAAAATACAGGCAGAGTTTAGTCAGACGATAAAATCAAAGGCTTGTGACACACGTTATCATCTGACTCACAAAATAAAAATCTGTCTCTACACAAATTTATAACCCGCCAGTGTTGTCTAGCACCAGCCGCCGCTGGAACCGACCGAGACTTAGCTCCACCAACAGCACGCGCGCGTTAAGCATGTTTTCAAAGGCTTGCTTGGCTGCAGTTTTTGCGTGCTGACAGAACAAACGTTTTCGAAATGATGACATTTTCAAAAATTTTGTCCACCGAAAAACTATGTTTATCTTAAAACAGACAGACATCCAAAAGATACTCTGAGCCACTGAAATAGAGAGTGGACATCAATGGTGGCAGCAACGAGCAGCTAATTAACAGGACAAAAAAAAAAAAAATAAATAAAAAATAAAAAATGTAGAAACGCATCATTCTGCAATTCACAGTCAACGCTATGACTCGCTGTAAAAGACGTTTCCTCTTGTAATAATTAGAATGCACCAGCGTTATCAAAGTCGACTTAACTGTGAAAATACTTTATAAAAAAATGTGTATTGTATTGTGTTTTTTGCTTGTACATAGTATTGAATGTAGTGGCAGTTTGGAGACGTTCATTAAGCACTGACAAAATGTTGTAATACAGTTGGATAAAAAGAAACCCAACAGTAGTGTTCTGCTTTGTATACAAACACATGGTGAGTAAATGTTGTGTTTGGTTTAGTCTAATCTTCTGGAGACTGATAATGAAAGCTGTGCGCTTTTAGTGTGGAAGAGATTAGTCAGGTTTGATATTCATCTGCGCCGTTCATCTGAATCCAAGCTGGACACAGCTCTCTGAATGCTAACATGCTCAGGTCACATCCAGACCTTACGTGTCATGGAATGGAGTTCAAGGAAGCTCTCGAAAATCCCATCTTGTGTGCCCTTCATAATGTATCAAACAGATGCACGTGCATGTTTGACTTGTGATATTCGGATGGCATGGAAACGCCTCGCAGCTCGCATGGCTGTGGCTACGAACAGATAGCGAAGTGGGACATGTAAAATGCATGATCTGTTTAATCAGTGCACACACACACCACAGATAAGACTGTCACTCAGAACGCAAGCTCATATGACATATTGTAGTTTGACAAACATCAGATATGCTGAGGTGATGCCTACCATTTCGACGTCATGCCGTTAGAATTCCCCGCAACGTCAGCGCAAGCGAAGGCCAGCGCTGAACTCACAGAGCAGTCAGAACAAAAAAGAAGAAAGAGCGGCGTTATTTTGACGGTAGCTTTGGTGAACCTAGCTGTTTATATAAACTCAAACTCACAGTATTGTGATTCGTGTTCTTGCAAGCTCATGCATCTCATACATAGTCATAAATGTTATGCATTTCCTTCTGTTATTCTTCCGTGTCAGCTGTCAAAGTTCAAAGCCTTTGAAATATTTCCCAGAGTCTCTTTGAAGAAATTTAAATTTTACATGCCCTGTTGATTTAAATGTAATCAGACAGAATATGGCTGCGTTTGCACAACAAAGGGAGAACTGTTATGTGCCAAGTAAATACACTATTCGTCCACAAAATGGGAGAAGCAAGTTGAAATTATTTCACTGAATTATGCATGATTTCGTAACACCTTGCACATCTCCCATGGCCAGTGGTGAAACCTGGAGCTTTTTTTTTTTTTTTTCCTTGTTGTTGTTGTTGTCTCCAGTTCTGAGTTGAAAGGCTGAGTGCTGACAGCTCAAGTATGATTGTTATTCCTCACAATTGGTGCCGCAACATTTAGTCTCCTCACCAACGTGTGTCCCTAATTTGCCAAAATCATTTTGAGTTGTGTAGGCACGGGTGATGACTCTGTGAATTTTGGGTTAATTTGTTGTGAGTGGCAGTAGATAACATTTTGGTGTTGTGACAAACTGAACAAACATCTACACAGCGCAGGGCCTCAAGGCAGCTTTTCATTAAAGTGTCTGCGATCAAAGTGTGTTGCAGCTACATGCTACCGACGGCTACAGATGGAGTGTGAAGTGTGTAGTATAAGATGCCCCTGGCAACAGTGTCCAAACTCATAATAAAGTAAAGGAAAGAAATTGACATTTACACACATACAGAACCACACATGCACACGCATACATATCAAAGACCTGCACACAACCTTCAAACAGAGACACGTAGACACGCATCAGCTGTAATTCCTGCCTCTTAGCCTGCTGTTGCTCTTCTCCTCTGTTTTTGGGGGTCCTAATGCCTGGGCCCATCTCGACAGCAGATGGGGGGACACAGCTGGTGTTCCCTTGTGCCACACAAGTAGTGCCAGTGGAGATGGATGTTGAAGCCTAATGTATGCGGGCACACAAAAAGGAACCACACTTCCACCAGGAAAAAATGGCAGAATGAGTTTTCAGAGTCATCTCTGGTGCCTTTTTGGTCTCTGTACGGAGGTTTGCACAGCCTGGGAACTACAGATAAGATTCCAGCTTTGTTCTGAAGCTTGTTTAATGACCAAAACTGCTCACGGACCAGGTTGAACACGTGTGCTGTGTGTTAAGAAGTCTAGATAGTTAAATTATAGTAAATTGAGCCTGTCGTGTTGAGCTTTGTACCAAAATTTGACAGTATACTTGGGATGAACAAATCATCGTATAATTTTTCACGTATATGCATTTTCATAGCTGTCTTGGGTTTATCGTGCTTATGTTAAAAAGATGAGTATCTCAGTGACTGAAGGAGATGTTTTCTTGATTTTCCGATGTGTGTCGCACTTTGAATTTGTCCATTTGCATTTTCTATTTTTTACTCAGATATTGCTTGAAGTGACAGTTGCCTGAAATAAGGGGAAAACACCCAAACTGAAAACACATCCCCTCCTCCTACAGATGTCCCCTTTCTGTCCTAATCATAGACTGTATATAAAAAACGCAACAGCATTTCATGTCACTAAACCCAAATATCACCGGTAGGAGAGTTGCCACATTATACTTCTGTGACTAAGAGTCTGAACAGCAGAGATGAAGAGGACTTCATCTTGACAGGGATTGGTGGTTACAGCTGTCAATCACACACACACAAAAAAGAAGGAAAAAAAAGCCAACTAGAGCTTTAAAAGTTGAATCAAACGGCAGCTGCTGGAGCTGAAAAGTGACGCCTACGCTGAGACGCCAAAAGCTGCAGTTCCTTACATGTCCACTTGAGGCTGGCTCAGGAGACGAGTCCATCTCCAGATAAACATGTTTACAGCCTGGTACAGAAACAGTTTCCGTCTAATTTCCCTGTTCATGACAACTGCACGGTGAGTGATTTTTTATTTATTAATTTTTTTTTTAGAACTCGCTCATTAAATTTGATTAAGGTTTAACGTGACACAGAATTAAGGGAGTGGCAGCTTTGAGCGACAGGTGAGTGTGTGAGCTTGATTGACAGCTGGCTCACCTGCCGTGTTGGACTTTTGTGTTTTTTTTAAAGCATACTTTGGATTGGTGCCTACATTGAACTCTTACTTCTCAAAGAACCATTTTTTAAACTTATTATTAATGAAAAACATTTACACATTGTTAACGATGTTAATTTAATGATGACGTGATACAAATCCACAGCTTATTTATAACCGAATTTGCTTTCAAGCCAAGCGATCTGTTGACATTCTGTGGTTACGTTAAACAGAATATTTACATCTCGGAGCTCATTGGTATGCAGCCACCTGCTGCATTAGTGTTCATTAGAATGACAGCAATGATTAGGAAGTGTCTCTAAATGACTGGATCTATGCAGACAAGATGTGTTTTTGCAGCGCTGGTGTTGAGATAAATCCACAGTGTAGGCAGGACTGATAGCGTAAATGAGAACACTTGTGTGGTTCAGTTTGGACGAGTAAGGGTAATTAGACTTGTTTTATTATAAAGCATGTGGTTACTTCAGCTTCGATACAGTATAAGAATAATACACAAAACCACAACCACAAAAACCCAAGTAGGAGCTGTTTCGCATAAATGCCACAGCTACAGTCTACTTTGAATGTCAGAGATGTACAATTATATTTTAATTGTAAACCACTGTTGTGTATGCAATAATTTATACTTAAAAATCTTTAGAAAACATACAGTATCTTTCATAATAAACGTTCACATTATAAGAAATTCAAAAGGTTTCACTTCTCCCTAGATTTACTGTGTACTGAAGTGATGAAATCACACAGTTATATTGCAACAGAGACAAAAACACACATTTCCAGAACTTTAACACATTTAAATTCCCTATTGTAGCAGTGGCTCAGCGGTTAGAGCGGCTGGCCAGAGGGCAGTTTGATCAGTGTCTCTACTGGCAGAGGAAACCTGGCAAAAACACACGAACTGCGGAGAGACAACTCGCAATGTGTGTGTTTTGGCCACAAATATTTAACTTGACATGCATACGTGTTTACGATTTGATTTGATGAGATAAAGGACACTTTTGACAGTTTAGTAAAAGGCATCCTAAAAACGGTAGTCACAAGATTTGAACATCTTCAAATTTTTATACGCCACATATCTGTCCAGCCTTTCAGTGCACATTTGCGAGAATGGTGTAGGTACACCTTCCTAATGAGGAGCAGTTGCGGACGTGCCAGCCGTGGCTGATGAAATGCCTGTGCTAAGTGTCCAGGTGAGTCACACTCTGTACTTGGATGTGTGACCAGCTGGAGCCCTGCAACGCTGCCATTTCCTCTGGCCTCTCTCCCAGCCTCTTAGACCAGGACGAGGCTGCAGCAGAGTGTTTGCACCCACAGATTCTCCTCATCACGGTTGATGAGGCAAAACACCTTTCCCTCTTTGATCAAGTCACAGCCCAGCTGCCTCCCATCTGAAAGCGCCCAATTGATGTTAATCAGTTAATCGACACTGCAAGCACATAGGCCATGCTGACAAAGATGTTGTGTGACAGTATGTAAATGCAGGGGGACAACAGATTAAAAACAAGATGACATAAAGTATTAAGTAGATGTTTCCGAGCTGAGCGTTTAGGTTTCAGATGTAGCTTTCACCTTTGTCAGCTTCAGGATTAATACAAACTTCAGCAGAATAAAATGTTGCCATAGTGTTTTAACCACTCATGGTGCTCCTGGTTCACAAAGACGTGATTAAAATATGACTCATGTTTTTGTTTTGTTTTTTTTAAATATACCGTAATCTTTTCCTTATTATAACAAAGCACTTTTATTGCCTAAACTTAAAGTCTTACAGGCATTGGGATGCATATGCACACAAACACTGGTCTCCTGTGTTATCTGGTGAGGTCGGACGAGATTATACATATCCATAGTCTGCAGAAACGCACAATGGCAACATGTTATTCTAGCGACTGGGTTGTACGTGATCCATGGCGCCTGGATCACAAAGAAGGATTAAGGGGTTAGCGAGGTAACTTCTAGTTCAGCCCAGGATTTCCGGTATCACGAAGGTGGTTCACGTCTTACTGAGGTAAATCCATGGCAACTTACCCCGCAGTCCGCATGTTCCAGATAGCGGATCAAAGCATCTAAAAGCACCACCTACTGAACACAACTGACCAATCAATTCTCTGAGAAGATCCCATGGATCTCAGTGTGGATTAAAAAAAAAGCCGTGTGGATAGTGAGGGTCTGCGAGTTATATAGACCCTTTGACTGTGTTGAAATGAAATAATAATAAGGCACAAATTGTCTTATACCATGACAGTACATCCGTGCAGAACATTAATTTAACAGTCAATGATGTGATATTTATTAGAATATTAACTCACACATTGACACAGTGAGCAGTTTGTTGTCAGCTCACCTTCCCAGCTTTGGCTGCAGCAGATGTGTTGCTTTTAGTCTGTATTGCACACTTAAATAAATGACTCGTATCTGTTTAAAAGTCTGCCTTGCTCTTCTTGTGAGATCTCGAGCCGTCCATATTTGTGATTGGTGCCAACTCTTGCCTTTTTCTTATGTGAATGCGCTCGTAAACAGAGCTGAGTTCATAACCACCTTTGTGATACCACGTAGTGTGATTGCAAACGTTTGGTTAACAGAAAGAGGTATCTCCTCCTTTTGGGAGGCGTGTTTGTTGTGTTTTTGATGTAGCCAAATCCTTCCAATGCACAGGGCCAAAAAAAATTGTAATTGCAGTCACTCTGTAAATTTCTCTGAATTTCATCTCTTGTCCTTGGTCACAAGACCTCTAAATCATCCGTCAGTGGGTGTGATTTTATAGAGAACTAGGCTCCATCTTTATTTTGCCACCTTTCTCTAATGACTTATCTTTCCCAGAAATCTCAAAATCGCAGTTTAAAGAGTACCACAATTTAAGTCACGTCTCAAGTCTTCATTTTATGTGGCATGAATCCGACTGAGTCTACAGCTCTGACTTGGAAACTAACGATGTTCAAATAATGTAACTATAAATAGGATATGTCTGAGATGAAAGGGTAATGATTTTGTAATCTTAGAAGCAGCATGTTTCCTATTGACGTCAGCAATTGTTTTTCCACCTGTGGCGACAACTGCCTCACTAATGTCTGCACAGGTTGGTCTTGAACAATTTAAATGATTTCCGGGGGTTATTTTGTTATTTTTTGGCCTCAAACTCAAACAGATTTTTGACAACTTCCCTGAGAGGCCAATAGGCTGTAACTTTACTCCTGTCTGAAAAAAAAGAACAGATAAGGTGATTAACACCAAATGTCAGCGAGCGTACATGTAAGTCTAAACTGATCTTGTTTTAATCTTTTCCTAACAAAACAAACAAAAATCCCAATGAAACTTTGGTTTAATCCCGGCGAAAAGTGACAAAACAACTCAAACCTTCAGCTGTCGAGTGCTTCTCAATATGTTACGGATCTGGTAAATCCCGTACAATGATTCGTCAAACGTCCAGGGGTGTATGATAAGGGACAGAAAAGATTAAATGGATCATATTGGCTTTAAGTTTACGCCAATCACTTCATTTCTGTTCACACACGTTCAGTGAAGGGCCACTTTGGCTACGTTCATTTGCTGTCAGTTCTTTTGCAGAAAACTGATCGAGTTAGAATAAGTCTTTATTTGGCTTTGTCACTTTCTGTTTTATTGTCTTTTCATTGTGCCCTTGAGTTGAGTGTTTTTCCAACAGTGCACACATTTCGTTCCACTCTGCTTACTGTCAATCATTCAACGCCCACAGGGGAGTAAAAAAGAAGTCTACCACCGGGAAACAATCTCTCAGAGCACATCATCTTGGCCACAACCCTGTCTTTTTGTTTGTGTTGCATCTTTCATAGTTGGTTTCAAGCTGAGGTTTGTTTTTAAAAATGAAACAAGGAGCAGATAATAATAAAAAAAAAAAGTAATTAAAAATGCACTGACAAAACAAAATTAAACAAGGACAAACAAGCAGAGAGCTCGAGATCTTCCTCCAGTAAGTTTTAATTTGTTATCGCCTCCCGTCCTCGAACTCGATTGCAGTTTGCGTTGAAATTCACGTAGATAAGAGAGTCTCAGATGGAGTCCGGATGCCGCCTCTTCTCGCAGGAGGTTTTCCTCTAAAGGCCACAGGACACGAGTTTAAGCACGAGGGTGTTTATCCCACAAGAGTGTGAGGAATTTAATCAGTCCTAAATATACTTTCTGCTGTACAACTTGTAAACTAATACCAGCTTATAAGTGTATTTCTGTTATTATAGTAATATTTTTTTCCCGTATGCAGACTTTGAAGTCGACTCTGTGAAAGCCACTCTAATCTGTACTGATTTCGGCAAAGCGTGTTTTACTGTGAGAAATGGCTATGAATAAAGGGGATATAGAACCCTTTGAAGCTCCGCTGACTAACACTTGGATTCAGAACCAAATAAAAAATGGTGTTTTTTTTTTTTTTTTTTAATCTCTCCCCTTTTCTCTCCTCTTTCTCCATGCAAAAAAACTTCAAATGGTGGCCCCCGTTATCTGATTGCAGTCCAGATCAATGCGAGTCCAGGCGACACTGATGAACCGGAATGGGCTTTCTGAGCAGCCTTGTTGTACACTTTATGGTATTTCCAAGACAGAGAACCAATGCTTGCATATTCAAAACACTTTACGTGTGTTTGAAATGTTACCACATTTGGGAACCATTCCTGTTATTATATTTACTCAGCTTGCCTCTGTTAGTGGTCAGATTTCAGAAAGGGAACAAAAAAGTGAAACAAAGTTAACAGCGCACATGCAAGAGCAAAATACCACGGTAAATCATCACCCAATACTTCCCGACGCCTCCTGACATTTTTTAAGAAGTTGCTGAGCACATAAGAGGAGGGAAGGGTACTGTGCTTAGTATAAAGCTTCTGACATAAATGTGCTGCATTTCTCTGAGATATGTCCTCTTTTTTGTGCTCTCTGTCTTTTTTTATGAGAACGTACGTGGTGGATCTGTGGTAATTGGACTGGAGATTGGATCAGCATGAGGTTTTCTTTTGAAGAAAAAAAAATATTCTGCCACTCAGCCCCAGAAATGACTGCTAAAATATTCACAGGGAATATATCTTGCAAAGAACTGTTCAGGCTCTAACTTAGTCCGGAGGGCTGGTTTAAGCCTGTTTGGTAAAGTTGGTCGTTAAAAAAGCTTCTGCAGCTGCAGGTGTATGTAATGCAATCATCATCCGGCATAGTTGTTTTAACTCTGCCTGATTAGCACTCTTCTCACGACTTTTCAGAGATATAAACACTGTGATCTGACTGAGACATCCATATCTCTCATGCTTTACTGCACCCAGGGGAAGCACAACTTTTCTTATACGTGTAACAGAAATAAAATAAAACAGAAAACAAAAAAACGTACCTGCACGCTGAAATCAAATCGACCTTCGTGAGGGATCTTATTGACAATATTTCGCCAAACGTGATGGGAAAGAGCAGAATCACATTACTCTTTTCACAAACGAAATTGCAGCACACAGAGGAAGGGATGTGATTTCGTGGATCCAGTGAGAACTTCTACTGGCTCACCTTCAGTTCAAGCAAAAGGGCAATTTCCACATATGCTGACCTATGCCCGATCTGTGTAGCCAAATAACATGTGGACCAAAGGCATAAAAATAATCTGGAAAAAACATATTGCACAAATGAGATAAGGCAGTGCCATTTATCTACACACAAAAGCAGCAAAATAATAAAATTAAACCTTACCACAGCATCTCCAGTATTTATTGCTGTAGCCTCTTTTTGACAGCTACGGCTTTTTCGGAAAATATATCTATTTCCTACACGGTGGATTAAACAATTTACCCAACATCGTATACGTAAAAGGAAGATCAAATCTCTCGCTAAAGTTTTTCAAATATCTGTGTTGTTTCCCACAGAGGGGTTTAAAAAATTGTACTCAACATCATACGCCTTGACCAAAAAAGAAAAAGAAGACTTACTACATGTGAAAAAAAAGAAAAAAATGGATGGAAAGCAAAAATGTAAACTGAAGTTTGGGATTTAAGAAGCAACAGTGGTAACTTTTGGCCGACAAATAGGCACACCTGTGTTCACATACGGTAGCAAACGTTCATTGTGAGCAAGTTGATCATAATAATAAATGAGAGGAGCAGCCATTTCATGGAAATCTTACTTACAGTTTTGGAAATTTATATCCTGCATTTTTAAGTCGGATACTTTTGATCAAATCGTGCCAGAAGAGAAAAGCTAAAGTTACAGATCCAACAGATGCCAGATTTACAGCAACGACAACAAAGCTGGCATCTTACGGCACAAAAAAAACAATCATATTTAAGTCCAATATACCCCTCCTTGTAAATCCATGTTAGCTTTGTTTCTAATCTCCCGTGTGTGACAATTTGAACCTAATCAAATATAACCTAAAATGGCATAAAAGTAAACTTTTCCTCAGTGGTTTAGATCAAAAGAAAACAGTAGATGTATTCACACTTTGAAATAGTGGGACTGGAAACGTTTTTTTTTTTCTTTTTCTTCTTTTTTCGTGTATATTTATTCTTTGCAAAGCACAGTCTTAAACTGCATTTATAAATCTGGATATGTTGTCTCATGTGGCAAACTAGCACCACATAAAAGTAATTAATCATGGAAATGTTTTAAGCCTAATTGCTCGTCCCTGTATGTCGGTACAGTTGGCTTGAAAAATCATTATATTTATGAGATTATGTTCTGCTAATTTCTTTGGGAGGGATGGGCTTTAACACACAAATAAGCTTAGCTCAGCAGCCTGACAAAAGAGGCAGATTACAGATGCTGTGGAGTCGCACAGAAAAAAGTAAGCGAGCATCAGTGATTTATAGTTGTGGTAGCGGCAAGGCTTGAGGTAAAGTTGTTTACCACACTCCATCCTCTCTAGATCTAATTCTCTGTCACTCACATCGAGTTCATTCATGATTGGGATGTACTGGGAAAGCGCTGCGAAAAATTTGCATTTTAACCAGTAATTTAATCTTGCATCGAGTCCTAAAATCTGAGGAGGAGAGCGCCTCTGATAAAGTGGAAGTGGTCTCTCCTAGTGACACTCAGCAGCATCCCGCACACTGAGGCACGTTGTTATGACAGGCACCATTTTTCATAATTCTGCCGTTTGATTACAACGGCATTGTGATTGATGAAGCCCACTGCTTGACTTCAGCACATCACGCTGGGTCTGGAGGTGGCGCGGCAGGTTGACATGAGACAGGAGAGAAGATTGCTCAAGTCCTGACTCTGAATCACAAGTTACAAGCTTTTATTAAATATGCAGATGTTACATTTTTTAAAAAACGTGCTCATGTCTCTGTTTGGTGTAATACTAAAATGTACATTCTTAGACTCGTAGGACTGGTTGAGCACATTTCCACCACTAGGGGTCTCTCAATCTAAACAATAACTTGACTCAAACAGTGCAGACCTACTCCACAAATTATAAGCTGCGTTTTCCTCCTTTTTAGTCACTTGGTACTACTGATACGTTTACGTGACCGCGGTGACAAAGGTCTTACTGCGTTAAGTGTGAAGCTAACATCCTGCGCAGGATATCTCAACCTGAGTGAAAAGATCGCAGGTAGGTACAGGTTGCGAAAGTCAGTCAGATGGGATATTCTCGGGCACCTGGAGTCAAAGTTAAAGAGTTAAATAATTGTGGCGAGTATTCATCAACACGCAGAGCATCTCCACATTCATACACCCATCTCTGAGCAACACAGGCCTTGTCATCCACTCAGCGGCCTACTTTACACATGGTGTATTAAAGTTTTATTCAAATAACGTGTAGTGGTGTATATTCACGTTATGTCATTTCATTCTAGTGAGATTAAGTGCAGCGTTAATGTTATTAAAGAGGATGTGGCTCCACTGACGGATGATCAAAGAAACAAGTCAGTTACTTCTCTGTATTTGAACGCCGCTGGAAACCCTTGATACCCTGTAAGTATGTAAGTCGACAAAATATATGACATGGATTGTTTGTGAGATATTTCTAAGCAGTTGTGTTTCATATTATAGCTTGACTACTTGACTCTTTTCTTCAGCTTTTCCCTGCAGATAAAGGAACGTGATCTCACTGTACTGAATTTAACTTTTTTTTTTTTTGTGTAGGAGTTGAATGAACATTATTTCCAGTATTTGCTATTTCCCACGTTGGAAGCTATATTTCTTACTATCGTTATTTTTTCTTTTGTATTTTTTTTTCTGGTTTTCTTGGTGAGAAGTGTTTGTTTAGAGCCACAGACTCCACGTGGAACATACCTGGATGGAAAAAGTGCCCCTGAATAAATGCCTGAAGCATGGTTTTCAATAATTTTCACTTTATCCCACAGTGGAGGAAATGTTTGACAGGCACTGTGGAGGAGGGGAAAAGGGAGCATGAATAAATGACTTGTATCGGCAGAGACAAAAGGTGAACTATTATTTATTTAGAATATGTGGAGTCACAAACATGATGCCCCAATCAACTTTATGGACATGACATGTTGGAGCAGCTGAGGAAGAAAGTGGCTGGGATTTTCACCTCGAGTGTCCGAAGTCAGTGATGTTTGGAGTTCCCGGTTCGAGGAGACGCTCATTTGCGAGTCAAACTCCTCTTTTCCTTCCTCATATTCATGTCCGCATCATTCAGTGATTTTAAAAAAGGAATAAAAAAGATGCCTGTGTTGTAAGTGTGGAGCGAGAGCTGGAATACAGTTAGCTTAGCTTAACATAACTAAAGTCTTGATGTTGTGAGACAAAATCTTAATCTGACTAAAGCTGCCAGATAAATGTAGTGAAGCAATAGGTGCGGTATTTTTCTCTGAAATGTTG
>JAPQRN010000014.1:2928525-2944548 GCA_037367275.1 Coranthus polyacanthus
ACAAAATCTTAATCTGACTAAAGCTGCCAGATAAATGTAGTGAAGCAATAGGTGCGGTATTTTTCTCTGAAATGTTGGGGTGTTTAATTCAAATACGACGGCACAAAAAGAACCACTTTCTCACTCGGCTAACAGAGCCGCCAGCGTTCACTGTCACCCATAATAGTGGCTTACAACGAGATCCATTCCAGCATCAGTCAACTGTAAATCCATTCTCGATACACAGATGTAGGGATGGTATTCATTTTTTAAAATTCTGCGTTAGGGCCCGTGATGTCCTTGCGACTCACCCCTTTCAAAAGGTTCATGTATGCAGATGAGCATGAATGGGCTCCTGACCATGATCGGTGCCTGGACTTGTTGTACATCATGACGGATTGGATCGGTCGTCCCGGTCCTGTGCTCCGGTCAAGATTGCATCAATCTCTTGCGGTTGACTTTTAAACGTGGAGCCAAACTTCATCACTGTGTCTCTAGATTTTGTGTTTGATTCATGCTGGTGATGTGATTACAACTACCTTTTTGTTGGTTTGTTGTTGTGATAGGTGGTTTGATCGGGTAGGTGCAAGGCAGGGAGGTTACGATACGTTGTTTACTGTAGATTAGACTTGGAAATGTTGTTTGAATGTTAGGAGTCCTCTTGTGATTACATTCTTTTTGTTGTTCTGAATAGCATTAGTTGCCATACAGCCTGCCCCTGATGTTTTTCTCTTATTGATTAGATTATTTTGAAAAATCTGCTCATTAAAATATGTAACTTTGCTTTTTATTTGGCTTTCCCCCATTGAGCTGGGCTGTAACACTCTCTCTCTCTCTCAAAACTCTGAATAAATATTTTCCAAAATGTCAAAAATATCACATTAAACACTGTGTGATGAAATCAAAATATCGAGCCATTCCCCATATTTAATCAGAGGCTGAAACCTCTTTAAGAAACACTTCACATTCTTTACAAATCATATCCCTGGTCTCCATGTTTCATCGTATCTGTCTGAAATTATCTTTTAAAAGTGCCTATCTCAGTGCTCAGCTCTCATTTCTCAATTCTAAACAGCTTTTATCTCTTCCTGACATAATGACCCAGGGTCATAGAAGCACCATTTTTACAGCATGTCAGGGCACTTTGACCACTGCACTTATTGCTAACGTTTTCAGTTTATATTTCTCTCACTCTTTTTAATAGTGTTAGCCACTCTGTTGAATGGTTATTCATAAAATACGCCGATTCATCCTATGTGGTGTATGGTTATTCAGAAAAGATACCGAACATGCATACTTAACAGCGCTTCAATCTCATGGGTGTTTAACCTTTCCTCTACAGACCGGCAGGACAGTCTTTTTCTATACGGGGTAATATCAGTGTCAACAGTGTTCAGTCACCCTGCCTACGCTTATCAACTAACCCCTTTCCCATTTCCACCTTATCAAAAATAATTATCTTTATTCTTGGGGCCTTTCGTGCCGGGGTATTTATTTTTTTTATTTCCTACTATAACCTGTTATCGCGTGTTGACTGGCACACAAGATTTATGTCATTTATCGCCCCCTCTAACATGCAACCCAATATGGTTTATTTCTCAATCTCTCTACGCTCACGTGATTCCCGCCTCTGTTATCGAGCCCACCCACCCCCCGCGCTGTTCGAAAGATACCGCAGGACATCGGCCGCGGTTAAAAGGCTAAGAAACCAAAGTAGTCGTCTCGTGGGTTGTCCTCGACCTGCTTCTTCAGGATGAAAACCCACCGCCCGGTCTTTTCATTCAGTGTAGCAGGCAGAGGAGACGGTGCTTATGTTAAATACATGAACCACTTATCTTCTGGTTTGCTCAAACCTTTGGCATAGCAGCTGTGGGAAATTTTATTCCACTAATAAAAGGACAAACAAATACATCATGGAAATTTATTTTAATTGGACTGAGAAATGCACCCTGTGTACGGACGAAAAAAAAAAGAAAAGATCTCTAATCAACGTCACAAAGCCACACGAACACAAACCCACAGTTTCAAGTCACTGACAAACACAAAGTTAAAATGATAGGGTGACCTGTGTGAGAGGTAGAGACGATGCATTTTCAGCCGTTCAAGCTGCAGCAGATTCAGGGATATGAAGCAAGGAAACGTTTAAAATATCAAGAATTACAAGTGGAGTTTGGCATGTTTGACAAAGCGACATCGTCAGTGACGTGTTCTGTCAACCGAAACGCTAAAGGGCTTTTAATTTGAAAGGGTTGCAGGAAGCGTTGTTTGTACTAACAGTACCATGGACATGATGGTTCACTGGAGAGTGATTTCCTGTTTCAGTGTCCCGACCCTTTAGGAGAGTAGAGGCAGATTCTGTCCAGATTTTGACCGATTCCTTCGCCTCAAAGTAAAATTTGGATCCATTTTTCACAAGCCGCATATCCTCTGAACATTCTGACATTAAAATGACATTTCTCAGGCTCAGGGACGAACTCTCACGAGATCTCGCGACAGAAAATCTCGTCTGAAGGAGGTAAAAATGAGCAGGAAAATAAAGCGAAAGATAATTCTGATAAAATAATGTTAATTACCCCAAAGCAACGTGATACTATACTACTTATTCTATTTTCATTCATCCACACAATGTTCTCAACTCAGTGACTACACCTGCTTAGGAGACGGGATGTGAACCGCCATCTTTGTAAATAGAGGATCTTTGGCTTTACTAAACTAAACATCTGACGCCATTTCGTTCCTTTCTAAGTTTGATGCAGGGAAAAGTGAACGGTTTCAGATATTCAAACAGTCATTATGTAAGAAGCAAGTTTGTGAGTTATAGCTGTCACGAACACAGGCGAAAACAATACCCTGTTCACCTTCAGAACGCAGGGTAGTAATGAATTAATACGGCATATGTGATTCCAGATGATGGGCTGCTCACCCACAGGTCAATAGCTGTAGAAATATTACACCAAATTGTCCTGTGAAACAACAGCCCTAATAGAAATGGCCATAATAGCAATAATTATTTTTGAATGCTAGACACAACTCTGACCTTGTCAAACATTTCTTGCATTAGTCAGGAGACAGGTTGGTGTTTATATTGGTCGCGTACATGACAGAACATTCATTTGATCCGGAAAGAAATAAATAGCTGCAGATGTCATGTTTAGTTTTCATTTCAGGAA
This sequence comes from Coranthus polyacanthus, assembly GCA_037367275.1. Lineage (NCBI taxonomy): Eukaryota > Metazoa > Chordata > Actinopteri > Kurtiformes > Apogonidae > Coranthus > Coranthus polyacanthus. The sequence goes on from JAPQRN010000014.1 coordinate 2,931,675, forward strand.
TGATCATGAGCAAGACAAGCCTTTCTCATAAAAAAAAAATAATAAATAAATAAATAATAATGTTTTAATCCCAGAAAACGTTTTGCACAATGAATTTTGAATGGTAATTACTGCATGGATTACGCTCATTGGCAGCATTTGCTAGTGATTCTACTTTCTTGTACTGCAAAGGGGGGGTTGCAGGTGGGTGAGAGGACACCAGAGACCGGAGAACACCCTGCGGTTTCTGGGCTATAAAACACAATAAATTAGATTTAGTTAGAGAGATAATTTAAAAACTAATCCTAAAAACATCCCCACATTTGCTGCAGCTGTAATTATAAAATGTTCTTCATGCTTTTGCTGCAATCAGAGGAAATTGTAGGGACACAAAACACATAAAAAGTGAATGCTTTGCAGATGTGTTTGGCAGCAAAAAGTACGATTAATGACATTTCCTTTTTATATGTTGATAGAAATATGATGCCTTTATGTTTCCTGTTGTAAATTAGATTTCCAATTTCTTGGAAAGTTAAATGCAAATGAGTTTGTAACTCATTGTGAGCTCATCCCTTAATCAATGTTTTATATATATATATATTTTTTGTGGGTGACAGTTTGTGTATTACTGTATTTTTTTTTTTTTTAATCTCATGCCAGGTCTGAGAAGAGCTAAATGACTAGATTCACCAATTAGATATTAAAACTGTAAAAAAAAACACATCCTGTAGACACACAGATAAGTTTGATATATATCTTCCCTTCACGGCTGACAAAAATCTGTCCAGGAAGCACACCATTACTATTGTCAAATTGGGACTGCAGTTTATAGCTCAATAATGCAGTCATCACTCATACTGTCACTGACCATCACGTGTCGCACATTAGCTCCGAGTCTGACACTGATTTATTCCCCCACCCTCGTGGCTGCTGATGAAAAAACCTCCAGTCAGCATCTGCCGTGCCAAACTGTCCTTTGCCAGTATTGTTTTGTTTCAGTTTTGTACTTAAGATCTCTCGAACTTCTCAGGCTTTTTTTTTTTATGTACTTGCACTCCTTCTTTGTGTACTTTTTTTCCCCTCCCTCTTAATTTCTTTTCTTACAGTTACAGGGCGGTAAGCTTGTTCACGTTTCGACCCATCTTGAAATTGGCAGAGTCGGAACAGCCCCATATCCTTATATCAACTGTATCGCCCAGGCCTGTGCTGTGCCCATCTGTTGTGGAATAACCATAAATAATGTGTGACAAAAGGCTGCCCGGGACACTCCTAGGCCTCCTCATTTGACCTTTCAACAAAGAGAAACTCGACAAAAACAAACAACTCCCCTTGACACAAGGACGCAATCTAATTTGGTGCAGAGAGGCTGAAACAAGGCTTTCCATTTCAGAGTCTTTCGGGGGAACGGATTCTAGCTCAGCACACCCACATCAGGACTGGCACATGGAGCCTGAAAAGAAATCAATGGCAAAGGGTTTAACAGGCTAACCATAATTGGGCTCATAGTCTAGACCCACTGTGGTCTTTGGAAGTTTTGTAAATACCAACAGAGAATAACAATCTAGGCAAAAATAGCTTGTGTCTGTCTAGATGTGGCTCATTGATTTTCTGTTTTATTATTTATTTATCCTCTGTTTTGTCCATGCTTCAGAGGCTCCTGCAAGACTAAAGTAACGGGGGAAAAAAAAAGCCTTTTCAAATGAAAATATCATTCTGTGCACAGAGCAGAATGTTATCACTTTATCCCCACAGCCTGTACATTATGTTTAACATTTAAACACTTTTAGCACATGCTGATATCGACGGGAAGTGACATGACAGTCGCTGCTACAGCTGAGTGAACAGATACCTCGCAGTGCTGCAGTGACCCCGTAATGATAAGAGGAAGCGTTAGGCAAAAAATTAAAAGTCAGAATGAAAAGAGGGGGAAAAAAGAATATTTAATTTGGCAAATACAGAGTTGGACAGAAAAGTTTAAACATCCAACTGCATAAATTTGCTATTGATTAATTTGGCTACGAAGTTCTCATGAGCTTTAGTTTGTTATTTGGATATTTTAGACAAAAAAAAAAACATGTTTCAGTATTTAAGCAAGACCTCAGTGTTCACTAATCTAACCTTCCTTTGTGTGGATGTTTGTGTGATTATACTTTAACCCAACCGTCAGAGGAAAAAAAACCTATAATTGCATGTTTGTGAAAACCATGGACATGTGATTATCTCCTCTCCTGTCGTAAAGTTGAATTCAGCAGGCTCTTATGATGGCCGCCACTTAGATACTCATTTCACTCAGTTGGAAACCTATAAGCAGAAAGGACAATTTGAACAAATCCATGTAGTCGATATACACACATCGAGAATGGTTGAGAATATCTTTTTAGATGAGGTCCACATTACTTTTAAAGCACTCAGGATAACTCAGGAGTGGTTTGGCTGAGTATCGCAAAAACGTTGCCTTGGATGAACTGTTTACGACTGACTGAACTTTCAGTTCTTGTTTGCTCAGAGACTTGTACATATCCATGGTTTGCAGAAACGTACAATGGCGACCTATTTTTAACAAAACACATTGACAGTGACCATTGTGCGGATACTTTGTTTGCATTTAACACTACAGCTCTGTAATAACATGGTGATAGTGGGAGTAATAGCTTTGTAGTAACAGTGGGTATGTCTAGGCAATGTAATGCAATGGCTGATATTTATGCAAATAGGGTAAAACAGGGCCAAAAACAAAGGTTAATGATGAGGAAACACATGTAAACATAGCAACGACACAAAATGATTACATTTACTTTCCCTGTTCTGTACAAATTAGTGCTGACTTGTTACACTTGCAGTTTTTCCGTATTAACCATGATTCAGGAGTGAACTTTTTGACTACTCCTTGGTCCTATTACGTTGATAAAAACAAACTAATCTGGACAGTTTTGCATTCTCTGCATTGCAGATTAGTTGCATACGAACACTACACATTATTCTGTAGGAGCCGAAATGTCATCGTCATCCTTCCTTTTTCATTATACACTTGCAATTGTTTATTCCTTCAGAAGTCTTTGCAACATCACTGCCAGATGGTGCACAGAAACTGTTTTAGTGACTGGCTTAGACACTGATACAGTGCTTTGTCGTCCATCAGTAATTACTGTCACCACAATTTCCTGGTTGCTTAATTAAATATTTATGAACATGTTCTTCCTATTTTTGTCTGGAATCACTATAACAAACATGAATTTATAATTAATTGCCTCACAGCAGCTCAGGAGACAGCTCGAGTGATCACACAATAATTTGCTGTTGCAATTACAAACCATTGTTCACCCAATACGATGTAAATGGAAATCAACTTTTGCAAGATCCCACAGTGGAACGCAGGGTGTAGGAGGGCGTCAGTTTAGACAAACATATATTTTATGCCACAGACAAGGAAATATTGATCATCAGTTATTCACTGGATTTACGTGACCCTCTGTGCTTTATGTACCCACCCTCAGCCTGCAAACAACAAGCCTGATGAATGAATCATCAATAATCGTTTTGTGCTGTAATTACTCAGCCATTTCTAATGCTAAATGCTTTAACTGTATTAACAGTAAAATAGATTATGGAGAAAAAATGGTTGGAGGTGGTCCCATAGACAAATGACTCAAAAACAAGAGCAAAATTTTAATCAAACAATGTAAGAAGTCCCGTGTGTGCTGTTAGCAGTGTGAGCCTGCTGGCTGTTAATCAGTTTTGAAGATAAACCCAAGAGAAGTGTTCATACTTAGCCTCAATATATGAATTGTTTCCAGAAACATTAAACGTAAAAAAAAAAATGGCATTAATTTGACATCAAATTAGAATACTAAGAATATTAAGAACAGAATAGAGCCTCAAATGATCAGAGGATACTTGAATTTAATGGAAGTTTTGAATGACATGCAGTTTATTTTGGCATTAACGCTCTGCAGCTCCTCTCTGCGCAGCGAATGAGAGAGCAGGGAATAATCAATACGATCAGTCAATCAATGCAAATTACCCACAGGGCCGTTGGAGAACAGCGTCTGCAGGTGAGCATGGACCTGAGCGGTGGTGTGAGCAGATAAAACGCATGCAGGGCAACAATTCAGCAGCAGTGTTGGCAAGAATGAAACGGCAGCAGCACAGTGAGTAGTTAAGCAGTAGTTGGCCTGTTAGAGAGGAGCCTGGAAGATGTGTTACGACGGGCTCAGAATACACTAATGCTTTTCCTGTTACAATGGCCACTGTATCAGGTTAGGCAATTATGGACTCGTACATTTTTTCAAGAGACATGACAGGCTACATGTCCCTCCCTGACCAGTTTTGCTGTTTTTTTTTACACCACGCGCGATGTAAATAGAAGGAGGTGCTAATGACCGACTATAAAAAAGTACGTACAATGCTTTGAGTGAATTTAAGGTCAGTCACGCAGTCATGTCTTTTATGGCGAAAGGCAAGGATGGAAGTGGTGATTTTCAAGCTGTGCAACAGTTTGCAATGTGTGAAACAATAAAACATGCCGTCCTTGTTCAGACGAGGGAGCCTCATTATTTTATAGGTCTCATAAGTAGGCTATAGACACAACTCATAACCCTTGGCTGCATAACAATGGCATCCGAAGCTGTGTGTGTGATACTGGCAAAAAAACAAAACAAAAAAAAAAAACACTTCCACTGATGCTTTTATATTATTTGATACTGTCTGTCTCGTTTTGGGAACAGCCTAAAAAAAATTGAAAGAAAAAACAACTATGAACCCATTCTTGGGTGACATGAAGAGAACAGTATGGGCTGTCACTTCTTCAAAGTGAACTGGAAGTAAACATAACACATAAATATCACTTGATCGCATTTACGCTGTGCGACCCCATAGGTCAACATCACAGAAGTGACAAAATCTTTTTTGTCAAGGCCTCACGAGGAGTCGCAAATGCAGCGATGGGCGATGAAAACAAACTGAAACCCTGGCAGTTTTCAGTGTCATTTCCAAAAGTATTAGAATTTATCAAACTTCAAAGCGTCTACTAGTAATGATTCTGGATGTTTGTGGTCTTTTGCACATGTAACCAAACTTTGTGCACCCAATCCTGACCTCCGACCTGATCACAGCAACCTTGGCCTTGGAGGTTTTGCCACCAAAGTCTTTCCAGTTCATCTTTGAAATGAAGTGAACGTGGGACACGCGCTGTTGTACGAGATGTAGGAAAGTCCGAACGAGAGCCCTCATGCACTTGGCGATTTGACGGCAGGACGGCCCTCAAACACTTAGCGGGAACGTCCCTCAAAGTATACGAGTCTGTGAATGTGGACATTGGGATCCGGCCAAGGTGTGCTGATGCATGCTGGGTACACTTCAAAATCACTGCAAGAGGTGATAAATTCAACCACTAGCCATTTAAACATGTGGAATATAGAAACCAAAAGAGTACTAACACGACTTAACAGAAGAAAACTAACTTTCACACTGCATTATTTATTTAAACCGTTGATATCTAACCTTGTTAGCTTTTTTTTAATGTAACACTTTTGATGGATTACAGTCAAACTCAGAGTGTTTTTGTGTAGGCCTGTGCACTCTCACACGGGTATTTTGACTTACTCTGGTTGATTAGACCTCTGCTTGAAGATGTGTGTCTACCTAACTGAGTCAGTGAAATCGATAATAAATAAAGTTATATATGTACGTCTTGTTTTGAACAGTGACAGGGAGACGTTAATCAAGCACAATCCGTAAACACGTGGCCTTGAGGAGTAGTTTAATCAGGCAAAACGGGCCAGCAGTGTGGGTTGGCTGTAGGCGTAGGGGCTTTAAGTGCACCATTACGTCAAACAAAATAAACTCAGTTGACAATCTGCTCATTTTACACGGTTGTTTTTGTAACCTCAACCAATGTAAGGTGAACTTGTTTTGCTAGTTTGCACTTCCGGCAATGGCTGACCTGTCAAAAGGTCTGAGATGAGGGTTTATGGTATTTTAATTATTTTAAAGAGCAGGAATCTATATTCATCAGTCTATTTTATGCAAACGTTTCACATTTTAGCCATTTAATGGTCTTTATGAGCAATTTAAACTTGCACATCAACAGCTCATACATAATAGATGTCACTATGTACATTTCAGGGCTCCTGGGACTTTTAGCAAAAAATAAGGGTTTAAAGAACAGTAACCCTACTCTGTTTAATCAGTGCATTAAATCCTAAGAGTTGTCACCAACATCTCTGCTCCCGACCTCTTTATTTCCTGAACCTGATTCTCCTGACAAATCCCAGCAGCTATTATTTCTACCTATGGGACGTCCTGCTGGGGACACATCAGTTTACTGAGCACAATGAGCCTGCTTGCGCTGCAAAATGCCAAACCACGGTGCAACTTAACCATGCGTAGTAATGACTTAACATTTTCTTTCTGGCAAGTTCCTGACAGATTGAAGTATCTTGTCGTACTAAAGGACAAAGTGGAATACAATGTATGAAGAGGCAGAGTTCCTTTACAGCTGTAAGCCACCAGTGAGGTATGAAATAAAACGTCAGCTCCTCAAAGCGAATGACTTGTTCTGAATGCTCAGATTATCACCTCTCTGTCTCGACTGAAATGCAATTTGTTTTCTGTCTGAAAGTTTCGGGAAAAAAAAAAAAAATAGAAACAGAAGCAAAGGCGAACAGCAAGTTGGTGGCTTATTAGAATGCAAATGTGCTCCGGTGCTGAGATTTTTGCACACCGTTATCAGTAGCCATCATGAGGAGAAAGAGCCACCGCTGTGACTCATTCAAGGAAACATGACATTTAGGAGATAATCGCCCTGTGTGTTTTGTTTTTTTTTTGCAATTGTTCTTCAAGTTTTCAGTGGTGTGAAACCCTCTCAGTTCTACTCAGAGGATATCTGAGCTTCAGAGGAAGCGTTGTCCTGTCCTCTGGCAAGCCTTTGCTGATACGAGGAAAACTGTGGAACACGAGCATGTGATAGAAATCCATATCAAAGTGGTTTAAATTTCAAATGTACAGCTTGTGGATCCTTCGGTTTCCTCCAGTGTCACTATTTTTGAAATGAGGAAGTATATTGTATCACGTCGGCTCATAATAATCGGATAATCTGGAAAACACACATGCAAGCACAAAGCAAGATGAGGAAGAGGCATTCAGAGGTATGGCCAAACCTCATACACATCACAGAAGGTGTTTTGTTTTGTCTTTTACATTAGATGGTGTGGTTAATTTGGTTTATCACTGTGTCAAATACATTACCAATGTGGTTTTCTAGCCCAGCTGCAAAGTGTGCCTCGCTGTCCCATCATATGATGAAAGAAAGAGAGAGAGCTCTACACACCCCCTGATTCCGTGGACGTTATATCCAGATAGTTTATGCTGCATAATTTAACTCCATCTGTGAAAAAATGTGAAGCTGGAAGAAAGAAAGGCGTGAGGAATGAAGCCTCCCGTGTTGTCAGAGCCCCTTTTCACTGACAGAGAGTCTGTTAAGGTGAAGAGAGTGATGGGGAAGTGTTAAATTTCGTTGGAATGCTTTTTACTTTTGAATAAGATTTTTTTTTCATTCACTTCATACAGAAAAAGACATTTGACATTTTCAGTGGCATTTAAAGTGATATTTTGGTGTACCTAAACATAATGTGGACTGTAAAGAATAAATTGTTTTAAAGAAGGCAGTGAAATGATTTGAAGGCTAAGTACTGTATCCTACTGCAATGCAACTACAGATAATAACTTTTTTGAAAGAACTTTTCAAGGAGAGTGAAGTGGTTTCTACAGACAGCATTGGGGAAAAAAAAATGCCAACACACAATTACAAGGCCATATACAAGAGATTTACAAATAAATCATCCAAAAGGTAGAACGACTCAAAGTATAAAATAAGGTTAAAATCTCAATCTGGCTGAATTCCATAGAACACAATTATTGTGATGCGAAAAGGCACGTCTATGAAAAAGGGTTTTAAGAGGATTTGAAAGCAAACGGTGTCAGCAGATAAAATACTAATTGGAAGCCTGTTCCAAAGCTGAGATGTGAGCAGAGCAAACACTCTAACAGCCTTTGACTTTAGCCTGGACTCTGGACACAGCTAGAAGGTCTAAAGCCCAGCAGAGTTAGGAGTGTAAGGGGGGGTAAAACTGGGGTGATGTAAGACAAGCGTTTGGTTTTCGTTAGAGCTGTGGCTTCAGTTCTGCACAGTCTGAAGTCAACCTTAGCAACCCTAGATACACTAACATGATCCAAACACTTCTCATAGCAAGACATTTTACTGTGGGGGTGATTTGAAACTTGTAGCTTTTGATCAAACCAAACAAGAATTTTCTGCTACAACAGCCGAAGAACATTTTAGAAGAGATTAGTTTGTACGTCGAGCGACTCGAAGTTTTACACAGTAGATAAAACAGCACCCCAAAAAAAAAGAGCAGCAGTAAACCAGAGGTTGGAAAAGACGGAGGCAGCCTTTGCTTGTGCACGTCACAAGATGTAGATGTCTTGTTTTTGTTTACATGGTGACCTGTTAAGATATGGTGTTGGGAAATGTAGTAGAAAAATAACAAATGTTTCCGTTTCTGGAGTAAATGTCAGAAGCAGGTGAACTCGGCGCAGAGCGCTAATAATTACACCAATTAAAGTGAGCTCGATCCTCCTCACCTCCAGTCAGGTGTGTGCACAAAGACCACGGTTGTAACTGGGGTTGAAGCCCGTTTAATGAGGTTTGCTGGGGAGTGGGAGGGATGCATTGTGATGTTGCTTTTCCATGTTTTGCCCGTTGCTTCCCCTTCGCTGACCTCTTCTCATTATGGAGCATGAGAGCAGGTGACCCCTGTGGTTCGATTCATTACCCTTGCAATCCTGCACCCTGCCTCCCTTAGGAACACGCCATTTCCACAGATTCAAGGTGGCAAAATGAGGGAGAGATGGAAAAAGAAATGAGGATGCAGACTGTTTTTACAGGGAGAAGTCACACTTAAGCAAAGGGTCTGATTATGAAACGCCCTCAATTTGTAATCCATTAATGACCGTCTGCCACTGTTGGAAGTCAGTAAATGATATGAAAGTTGCTGGAAGGTGATCCCGTTGCCTCTATTTGGAAACAAACGTGGAAGACTAAACCCTAGACCCCACCTCATTGTAGTATGCCTCCTATGTGGTTTTATTTCATCCTCTGCACTGGGTTTTCTCGACTGATTTTGTTGACTTCCTGGTTTGATCATTTTTTGCCTTGATTTCTTTGCGTCTACCATGTCTACGTAGGCTATAGTCCATTAAATAGCATATTTTCTGTCTGTTTTAATGGTGTTTATTCTTGTAAATACTCTTATTTCACTACTCCCATTTGTCTATCTGTCTGTGAGCAGGATTGCACAAAAGCTATTGCACCATATTTCATGAAACACTGTTGAAGAGAAAAGCATGGAATGAATCCTGATTTTTTTTTTTTTTTCACTTTATTTAAAACTGCAGATCCCCAGGCTAAGTTAGAATGGTTAAAAAATCAGTTAAATAATAATAAATACATTTAACTGACTTTAATTTGCGGGTTGAGGAGATTGTGGAACAAGAAGAACAGTGGACCTTCTGGTATAACTGTAAACATGTTGTCTTTAATACATCTGACTTTCATGCAGAGTAGCAAAGTTTGCATCCCATCGCATACCTGCAACAACTTATTTGTTTTTAATATTTCTCTGACTCTGCCATAGTTGCCTGCAGTTGGTATCACAGAGACACTGGTGACAGGGTTGATGCATCTGTGTCACATTGTGTCACTGTCACAGTCTCCACATCCCCCCGTGGAATCCAAGGGTAAAACTTCAAATGAACATCAGCTGTTCATTGACAGGTTATGTTCTTACCACCGAGTGATCAAGTTCAAAAATTCAGCGTTGTCAAGGCGGTGTTTAAATAAAAACCTTTCAAAAAAAAAAAAAAAAAAATCCTGCTGCAGGCTTCAAGTTGTCCTGTACAGACACGTAATTACATCAGTGTCTCCATACAAGGCAGCACAGTGAGGCGCATGAGGCTCAACACATCATCTCCCAGCGGCGTTAAATTAGCTTTAGGAGGTGTCATGTTGGAGATGTTGAACTCATCCTCTGCAGGATTCTTTCCATTTTTTCCCCTGTCTTTTTTTTTTCTCAGCCTGTCAGCTCACATATCGCTGCTGCAGTGTCAGACAAGGCCTCTCACCCTGCAGAGCATCACCAGAGCCCTGTTCCTCTCTGCCCGTGGCAGCTTGTCACCTACATACACCCCATCTCATCACTTCTTCCCACACTTAGTCTTTATTTCCCATTTCCGTCTCATTTCCTCACTGTGGTTTTTGAAGCAAGCCAAAAGAGCAAACAGATGACCTACACAGACTGGCCTATGACTCGCTGGCGCAGCCCTTGATTTCTTGTCACTCCATGTGCTCTCTTTGGTTTCCTCGTGTTCTCTATCCTGTGTCTCTCTACTTGTCGGTTTCGTTTGATCTGGAGACTGTATTGCAGGGTCGTCGCCGCTCTCAGGTCACAGCCTGAGATGCCAGCAATCTTGCGGGAAAGCTCTGCCTTAACATCCTTTTTTATACCTCGGTTAAATCGCTCTGTGGGAGACACAAGGAGTCACAAGGAGACGTTTCCTTATTTCTGCTAACATTTCAAAATGGTGACATGAGATTTATCTTGGACGCATCAAAATGTTGCTAAATGTCTTGCTGGAAGATTCAGTTCCAAAATGTTTTGCATTTAGCTAAACTGTTAATCTAGCTACCTGTGTGTAGCAGCATGAATATGTGTACTGCAGCCCTGGTCTCCGTTGCAATGCACCTTTAATTATGTCCCGCTCACCAGCCAATCATTGCTGGTAACTACTGACAATAGCTGCACCACAGACTCGCTCTCCCTGTCCAACAGACTGGATGGGGACTGCTGGCCTGGGTCGGTTTCCACCTCTTCTAACTCCTTGTTTTGTCTATATCAGCTTTTTCTACCGGGCTTTCTGCTGCGCCCACAGCCAGTTATCTTCATCGTGAGCGTGTGATTTATTGATCTGTACTTAATATTATCCTACTTAATTATAGCCTGATACTGACTAACTGACTTACTGTTTTTTTCTTTGCTCTGAGCCATCTTAATGTGTATGAGGGTGTTTTGAGTTGGGATTAATTTCCTTAATTTTGCTTATAGTCTACAGTTTGCCCATAATTTGCAATTTGTTACTGATATAGATTGGGGAAGTTTATTTCAGTTTGTTTCAGTTATCATGTTTAGTTTATCTTGTTTTGTGCAACTCACTTGCATGTGTCTGTATTTTTTCCCCATTCTCATTTTGTATTCGTTTTTTTCTCTTCCCCTCTTTGTGTTAATGATGTTAACAATGAGTGTGCGCCCCACTAATTACATTTTTCCTGATTTTGATTATACACTAATGAAAACATAATCATATATTACATTCAGTTTCTTCACTTATGGTTAGGTGAGGCTGAACTTTTATATCCTCCTCTGTCCCGGTAAATCTTCCACACTGGATCTTATAAAGACAGTATTATAAAAACAATATGAATGCATTTAGATGGAGGTAACAAGTTTTTTTTTTTTTAGGTTTTTGAAATGCTTCAATGCAAATTTATTTGGCTACTCAAACTACATTTTCTGGGTCACAACCCAGTTTTTGAATGGTCTAAGCTACATAAACAAGAGCCATATCTTTTTAAAGTGGGTGCCAGTCAGTCCCAATTTTATTTGTCATAGTTCAATATGTGTGGTCCTCTGTAAAGACGTATTAAAAGCAGGAACATTGTGGACCTTTAGAAAAACCGTTTCATCTTTGCACCTAGTTTGAACCATGAGATCTAAAGCACTGCTGTGCAGACCTTGCAAAGAGTTTGACTTGTCTCTCCCTCTTTTTTCGTCTGCCTTCTGTTTGTTCTGTCCTGTTTCTCCCCTTGTTGTCACTCCCGTGAACACCTCTTGATCACCACAGATGAAGAAGGCGGCCCCATGAGCAGAGAGCGCAGACAGCAGGAGCGGCGGGGAGTGCTAAACAAGACTTCTTCTGCAAGTCTCCCTCTAATAAGGAGGCAGTATGCTCAGAGGAGTCGTGGAAGCAGAAGTCATGCCAGATAGCTTACTTTCTCTTCCTCTAATGGGCTGAGGCATGCCAGGCAAATGACCATGCCCTGACTGGCCATGGTCCAGTTCCTCCCCTGCCACTGGAATGATCATGCTCATTATCTTATGTGACTCCCAGGTCAAGGCAAACAACACAATCCATGATTTTTACCAGCACTGGGTTAACAAAAGCATTTTTCTACATCTCTCCTCCTTAGGAATTCTTTGCCAGCTGGTATTGTCGGTGGCAGTGAAATGGAGGGGGCTGGGGGTATCAAAGCGACCTGTCCTGCAGGTGATCAAGGGAAAATCCAGCAGGTGTCTGGTTGCCTGTCTCAGGGGTAACATGACCAGAGGCAAGGATCCACAAAGGAGCGGCGCGACTCTCATCTTTTCAGGGTGGAGTTATGTACAATATGTGGATTTTATTTTTCTGGCTCTTTATAAATATAAATGTTATTATTAATATATTGACAGAGAGATGAAGAAGAAAGAGAGAGAGAGAGGCTCTAGTATTGGGCTTTATATGAGGGCATATTTCCCCTGTGTAGAGTTTCATATCCATTACCTGAAGAGCCTGGCAGTCAGTGGCACGAATGGAAATCCCACTCACTCTTTATCATAACCCTGACATTCTGTATTAAAAATATATTCGAGCATGATTGAATGTTTGATGGTGTTTCTATGACTGATCTAAATGTCTGGCGGCTGCATATCATTTGGGAAGTGGTAGAGTTGTAGAGGCAAACATAAAGCATTGCCCCTGCCAACAGCTAGTCCAGAAGCCTTTCAACCCCCCACCCCACCCCACC